>WOUH02000045.1:3599642-3612479 GCA_009936405.2 Stevia rebaudiana | reverse complement strand
TAAAATGTAATTTGCTTTTATATATAAACCTATTGTAAGCATAGTTATCTGTGAAATACGATTACCAATTCTATTATAGGCAACCCGAAACACATTTTTTCTTACATCTCTGTGACTTCCATCAATAAATAAATAGTTAAAAATGATTAAGAAAATACAAATGCTACAATTAAGATCAGACATTGGAAAAAACATATTAGGAGTTTTTTACACTCTATTTACACTTTAGGTGACTTTATACCTGTTTGAAACATTTGACCTGCTTTGTGAATACATAAAATATTCGGCTCAGTAGAAAAAAAGCTAAAGGCCGAGTTGACTCACTTACCCATAATATAGAAAGTTATAAGTTCTGATTGTTCTCATATCATGGCTTTATACAACAATTATTCACTTACAGGACATGAACTCAGTTTGTGCAAACGGGTGTCGAATCGCAAAATGCATGAAAGAGTATTTTATACATAAAAAGAATTACAAAGGAGCTTTGAATTCAATCATTTTAGCAAAATCTTTACATCAAAAACTCTGGGAAGACAGTCCATATCTGCTGAAACAATTACCTGGGATTGGTATGGTGACAGCCAAGGTTTAGTTCTCTCTAATCATCTAAAAAAAATTATTATTAATTTTATAAAATTATATCCTTAACCCATGTTTAATTAAGATCGTAGTCTAATAATCCACCTACCTATTTTTTATGTCCAGGCTTTACAATCTATGGGAGTAAAATCATTTGAAACCCTTTCTGAAGCGGATCCAAGGAAAATTGAAATGGTTACGGGTCGAAAGTTCCCATTTGGAAACCATATTAAGGAATCATTGCTTTCACTTCCACCAAAAGTTGATATGAAGGTTGAAGAGATCACATGTCCAAATTATGGAAAGTCAAAGCTGGCTGTCACTTTAACAAGGCTGTCACAGTCAATACAAACTAAAAGACATTATGCTGATATGGTATGTGATTAGAACATATTATTTAGAGGTTGAAAGTTTTTGACCCCGTTGACTATTGGACATGCAGTTTATGATTTACTTCAAACTGGTCAAGAGAGTAAAATAAAAAATAAATTAAAAAAAAAAAAGTTAGGTACGAAGTAAATGGGTCAAAGGAGTCAAAAGTTACCAAAATTGTTTCTTTACAAGGCATACAATCTACTAAACCGCTTATTTAGAAGTTAAACTAATATTGTAACAATATATCTTTTCTAATTGTATTTATTAAATGAATATATGAGCAAAGAATGTTTGATTCTCTTTTGAAGGGTATTGGTGGGACCGTGAGTTTTCTAGTGACAGGTTCTCATGGTTACAAAAAAATAAGTTTCTAAAAAAAATTGAAATTTTGACCTGTTATTCATCCCAACCATTTTGCTACCTCTAATATTTTTACAAAACAATACAAGTTAAACAGTACCTTTAGATAACTTCTATTTTTCACAGGTTGTTGCTGTTGAGGAAGATAACTTGATAGTGTTTCATGAGAAGATAAGGTATTAAAAATGGAAATTTTTTTAAAACAGTCAAGGTGTTTTTAGACATTATGTTGCTAACGACTTGACAACATTTTCCAATTTTGTTTTGCAGAGTGGAAGAATTTACAAGGTAAGTAGATGTTTCTTTTCCACCAAGGAAATAAATAATAAAATAAGATTTGAGGTACCAAACTGCAAAAAGCATGTTAAAAAGTTATGTTTAAATTATTTTCTTGTCTGCTTTCTTTTTTTTATCATTTTTTTTATAAATTACTTTTTTGCTAATCTGAGTGCAGCCCATATAGTGCAACAATACTAGTTACAAGCCCTCTGCAAGGAAAGTTGACTGTTAAGGCAGATCTGATATTCGAAGAATTCAGTAAGTTTCATATTCTAATCCAGCATCTTTAATTATTTAATTTTATTCATTTGACTTTTGTCTTTTCATGCAGTTGGTATTGACTTACACCAAAAAGTCATACTAATGAAGAATATTAACTATAATATCCATCATATAAATGGAACAAAGAAATTCTCTTTGCCAAAACCAACCGATGTTTGCAAATATGATCCTGAATATGATGATCCACCTAAAGTTCCAGTTAACAAGAAATCCAAAATTGAAGAAGCTTCCATGTATGCTTTTAACTGTCAACAACCACATTCTTGTCTTTTACCTATAGAATCACGTCTGTTTAGAGGTGTCAATTTTGACCCATTGACTTATGGTCAAACCGGCAAACTTAAAAAAAAGAATAATCATATAATAAAACGGGCCAAGAGTTGTAAAAAAACATATTTTAATGCGAAAACCCTCCTACATCATTATATTTAAGAATTTTTTCTAATTCTTGAAATATATGATTTTGGCAAACATATTTGACATATTAGTTAAAATATCTGAGAATTTTCGTATGTGGGTCAGCCCGACCTGTATCAATATTCAAAATTACCCGATTAACTTGTTACCCATTTTTGCTGACCCGCCCATTTGGCGACATCTACATTTGCTGAGAAATTTTATTTTTGGTGATCAGGCCTAGTTTTAAACTCCTGGATGAAGATTCAGATGAAGGTAAAGTTTCTAATAGTCTTTACAAGATTACAAACCACAAAGAAAATATACAAAACTTTCTAAACATGGTTTATACTTTATATTACTTTATATTTCAAATTTAGCATCATTTTAAGTTTATTTAATATAGTTGTTTATCAAGCTAATTAACCCAATTTACTACAGGCGAGCCTGTTGTTGAGAACAAGGATGATGGTGGTCGTAATGATGATGATGATGATTGCAAAATCATTACTGAAAGAACCGTTTTCGACCACATACGTGAAAAAGCCAAAAGCTTACCTTTTTTAGCAGCTAAACCAACTACTGAATACCCGCCATCCGAACAGACATTAAGCCTTATAAGAAAGCGTACACGCGATAGACAAATTGTACTCGATGACACCGAAGAGTTTCTAGAGTTATCCGAAGGTTTTAATCAATGTGAAGAATCAGTTGATCCAGAAAAACACATTGCATCCACCATACTAACTGGAGAGAAAATATTTGAACATATAAGAAAGAAAGCCAAAAGCTTCCCTCGAGTTGATGAAATTAAGAGTATAAGCTCCAAACCGTATCATACTAACTTTGACGCTGACTTTGACTTATCTGCAGATGCAAAGTCAAACTTGATCATTTTAGATGCAGAACCACTAGAGAAGGAACAGAAATCTGTAAGTTTTGGAAGCATTCAATATTGGTCATCGACAACAGCAGCTGAAACAAGGGAAGTAACAGATCCATTTCGCGGGTTCAAGAGTGTGTTTTCATTTCTTTAACTGTTTTTTAGTTTTTACAGTTTGAAACTGCATTCATACATGGTGATATCTGGCCTTCGTTTGCATGCTTTAACTGCTTTTTTATTTTCGCGGTAAAAACCTAACCGGTTACTATGTAAAATTGATTAAACGCGATTTGAATGGTATTATAAAGCATGTGATGGTGGCATTTCTTGACTTTGGTCTCGGATGATCAGAGCTAGTGACCAAGAAATGTAGCATTCAAATGCTCATGCATTAATTTGAAATGAGTGGTTGAAAGGAAATAATCTACGTTGTAATTTGTATTGATTATGAAAATATTGTTAGAAATTAAAATTATAAATTAAATAATTGGATCAGTGTTCACATCAATTCCAAATTTGAGGATTCATGACAGCTTGTATTACGAGGATCACCACTGACATATCAAAAAGGATATTATTCTCAGCCTTATTTTATTCTTATTACCTTGTTTAGGTTTCTAGTTTTTTTTTATATATAATGTAAACGATCCTTTTTATTTAACATAATATATGAGAATACAATTCTGGTCATGTTTCTAATTGAAAACATGGTATCAGAGCAGTGAATGGTCTTGAGATCATCTCATTTGCTCATCATCTACCTCTCATTCAAAAACGCAGATTACAACCATGTCTGATGAAAACAATTCAGCCAACAATGATCTGTCAAAACAGATCGCAAACCTGCTCAAAAACAGCATCAATTCTCAAACACAGACACAAAAACAAAATCTTTCTGAAAGTTTGAAAATTAGTCTCAAACTTAACAGTCAAAATTATCCTCTTTGGGCTCGAATGATTCGAGTTGCCATTGGAGGAAAATCCAAAGCCCTTCTCAACCACCTATCAGAGATGCCACCAAACCCGACAGAAGAAGGATCTGGTTATGAACAATGGGAACAAGACGATCTGGTCGTTTTTTCGTGGCTAATCCAAAACATTGAACCCTCCCTTGCTAGCAACCTCACCGAGTTCCCAACCGCAAAAATGCTATGGGACGCTCTAGTGGTTACATATAGCAGCGGGAAAGATAAATTGCAAACATTCGACTTACATGTCAAGGCGAATGAAGTCAAGCAAAATGGTGCTCCTCTTGAAGATTTCTGGATCATAATGCAGGGAATTTGGGGCGAAATTGAACGAAGGGATCCGAACCCTATGACATGTGCAAAAGATATCACTGCTTACAACACCATTAGATCTGAACAGAAACTCTTTCAGTTTCTCAATGCCTTAGATCGGCAATATGACCCAATAAGAAGAGAAATACTACGATGGGACCCTTTACCATCGCTGCTGTGCGAAAGGAGACGGCCCATCAGAACATTCTTGGAGCAATTTCAACTTCACATCAGGGTGTGGCTTCGGGTCTTGCAGCTACTGGACCGAACAATACAGAAGGCACATGTTTTGTCTCGAAAGCTCAGCGCCGGTCAGACCATGGCTAGAAATCAACCGGATCATCATCCCGAGTGGACAAATCTCGGTTAAATGTAGCCACTGTGGGATGACAAAGCATACAAAGGAACAATGTTTCCGTCTCGTTGGATTCCCGGAGTGGTGGACTGACGGCCATAAAACAGGGGGTAAAGAAGGGGGAAAGGCGGCTGCCGCCGTTAGCAACTCGGGAGTCACCAACAGTGGTGGCGACCAACACAACTCGGAAAACAGAAGCGGTGGTTTCGCCGGAATGACATCGGCCGATGATAGTGGCGGCGTCTCTGTTCGGAATAACATTGGAGGTAACGGGTTTGAGGACTTTTTTCTCAAACCCCTCTTTTTCAAATCCTAGATATTTTAGCACTAATATTCTAAATAGGTTAGATGACACCCCACAAGAATATATTAAAAACGATACTGGTCAGCACTTGTTTACTAATATTGAAAACAATAATATTTTGCCAAATAAAACTTTTCGAGATACTGGCCAACAATTTGAAAGCAATATGGCTTTTTCAAATAAAAACTCTCGAGATAATGCTTTAAAAATTATCCAAGATAAAGGTTTTTACGAAAATAAAATTAGGGAGGGCTCTAACACGAAAAGAAACACCCTAGAGCCTACTGGACACGCAAATATGGCTAAAACTTGTAAAAATTTGGATAATTCTTGGATATTTGATTGTGGTGTCACCGACACCATGACTTTTGATTTATCTGATATTGTTTCAAAATCTCAACCAAAAATTAATCACATCAAAACCGCTAATGGGGGAATAGTTCCTGTAAAAGGAGCAGGAACTATTGAAATCTCTCAAACATTAAAGCTTTCAAATTGTCTTTATGTCCCATCTTTATCACACAAATTACTATCAATCAGTCATGTTACAAAAGAATTAAATTGTACAGTGTTACTCCATCCTACTTTTTGCATCCTACAGGACATCAGGACGGAGATGATTATTGGGTGTGGCAGTGAACATCAAGGTCTGTATTATGTGAAAGAAGTGACTCAACATGGTACTGTGATGCTAGCTCATGGGACAACAGATAAAGAAGCTTGGTTATGCCATAGAAGACTAGGACACCCATCAGATGGTTATTTACATATTTTATTTTCAAAACTATTTCCTTCCAATAAATCGTTAAATTGTGAAACTTATGTTTTGGCTAAAAGTCATAGACACACCTACAAACAAAATAACACAAAAGTTGATTTACCTTTTTCCCTTATCCATTCGGATGTTTGGGGGACCAGCTGAAGTCGTTGGAGGACAAAATTTCCGTTTTTTTGTTCTTTTTGTTGATGATTGCACTCGTATGACATGGATTTATTTTTTAAAACATAAATCATAAGTTTTTGAAAAATTTACTACGTTTTATGCTATGACTCAAACACAATTTAAAACCAATATTCAAATTCTTCGATCAGATAATGGTGGGGAGTTTATAAATGACTCAATGAAACTCTTTTGTCAAACAAAAGGGGTGATTCACCAAACAACTTGTCCTCACACTCCTGAACAAAATGGGACTGTTGAACGAAAAAACCGTATTCTTTTAGAAACAACCCGGGCTCTTTTAATTGAATCCAAAGTACCCAAATCATTCTGGCCCGAAGCCCTTGCTACTGCCACATATCTTATTAATAGGTTACCAACTAAAGCCCTAGATAAAAAAACTCCTCTCCAAGCTCTATCATAATTTACTAAACTCCCGCTTGCTCTTACTTTAAGTCCACGGGTTTTTGGATGTTCCGTCTTTGTCCACATACCTAAAATGTATCGGGGCAAACTCGGTCCTTGTGCCGAAAAATGTGTGTTTGTGGGCTATGGTGTCAATCAAAAGGGATACCGATGTTATAACCCAAAAAGGCGTCATATATACACGACCATGAACTGTGACTTCCTTGAAACCGAATTCTTTTATACCTCCCAACTTAGTGGTCAAGGGGAGCAGGAACATAATGACACACTAAGCTGGTTGAAATGGTCTCCATCATCAGATGAAGTTAATCATAGCACACAAAATGAGTCACTTTCTTCCCTACAATCTTACGAGCCAACACTCAGTGCCACTAACCAAGATCCTCCTAGTCCAGTGTCTAAAGAGGTAAGTGATTCTCAAACCAATGAAAATACAGAAGATACCGAGTTTAATGAAAATCTTAATGTGTTTGATAACAATGAAGTAGCAACTGAACACACAGTGCAGGAAGAACAAGATGTGCCAATACTAGGAGAAACAACAGAAAGATATGCGCTTCCACCAAGAACCAACAGAGGGATTCCACCAAGAAGGTACCCACCATAAAAACAAACAAAGTTCTCTAAGTATCCGATGGCAAATATTGCTAAAGGAAACTTGTCCAACGAAGCGATGGCTTTTGCTTCCTCCTTATACAATGAACAAGTGCCAAACTCTGTGGAACAAGCCTTGAACTCAAAAAATTGGAAGGATGCGATGAAATCTGAAATTAAGGCACTTATAAAGAATGACACATGGGAAAAGTGTGTCCTTCCACCAGGAAAAAAAACGGTGGGGTGTCGGTGGGTTTTCACAATTAAACACAAACCAGATGGATCCATTGAGAGATACGAAGCACGCTTAGTAGCGAAAGGATATAGCCAAACGTATGGGATCGACTACTCAGAAACATTCTCTCCGGTAGCCAAGATTGACACAATTCGAGTTCTATTTTCAATTGTTGCTAATGAAGGATGGCCTCTTCATCAGTTTGATGTTAAAAATGCCTTCTTGCATGGAGAATTGAAAGAAGATGTATATATGGAAGCCCCACCGGGATTCAACGAAAATTTCAAGACAAAAGAATGATGTCGTTTAAAGAGAACCATCTACGGACTAAAGCAATCTCCCCGGGCTTGGTTTGGCAGATTTACCCTAGCAATGAAAAGATATGGGTTCCAACAAAGCAACTCTGACCATACGTTGTTTCTTAAACGGAGAGGTAAACTTGTAACTTGTTTAATTATATATGTTGATGACATGATTATTACAGGAAACGACGATGAAGAAATGAGGAAGTTGAAAGCAAATTTATTCATAGAATTCGAGATGAAAGACTTAGGAAGACTTAAGTACTTTCTTGGAATTGAAGTACTAAGGTCTAAACGGGGGATTTTCATATGTCAGAAGAAATATGTTCTTGACCTTCTTACTGAAACATGAATGATTGATTGCAAGCCGTCTAACACCCCAATGGTGGCTAATCATAAACTTTGTATGGAAGAATCTGGTGAGATGGCAGATAAAGAAAGATACCAACGCCTAGTAGGCAAACTAATATATCTCTCTCATACTCGCCCAGACATTGCATATGCGGTTGGGGTAAAATAGACTTTGGTAAATTGTATTGTGTATAATTATGAAAGATTACAAGACTATAAATAGATAAATACAAATACACATTGATACCCTCTAATATAAACAACTATCTAATTACTAACATAATACTTGTCTAATATTCCCCCGCAAGCTAAGGCCGGGAAGCGACCTTTAGCTTGTCCCGTAATGAGAGAAAGCGTTGTGAGGGTAATGGCTTTGTGAAGACGTCTGCGATCTGATCTGTTGTGGAAATAAACTGCACATCAAGTTTCCCTTTGGCCACCTTCTCTCTTACAAAATGAAAATCTACTTCCACATGTTTTGTTCTTGCATGAAAGACAGGATTAGCAGATAAGTAAGTTGCACCCAAGTTATCACACCACAAAGTAGGTTTAGAAGTTACTGGAACGCGTAATTCTCGTAAAAGAGTCTCTAGCCATGTGAGTTCAGCTACTGTGTCTGCGAGAGCTTTGTATTCAGATTCTGTAGATGACCGAGATACAGTCTTTTGCTTACGAGCAGCCCATGAAACCAGATTATTTCCAAGATATATAGCAAATCCCCCCGTGGATCGACGGTCATCGGGACACCCAGCCCAGTCTGCATCAGAAAAGGCTCTCAAAAAGGCATCCGAATAAGCATGAAGAACAGCCCCGGAATTATGATGTATCCAGAGTCCGAAATCAGATGTACCCTGAAGATAGCGTAAAATACGTTTCACAGCAGACCAGTGGTTCTCAGTAGGTGAATGCATAAATTGGCAGACTTTGTTGACTGCATAGGCTATATCAGGACGTGAGAGGGTTACATACTGGAGGGCCCCTACAATTTGTCGATATTTAACCGGGTTCTCAAAAGGCGGGCTGTCGCCGAGAGCTAGGTTAGCAGTGGTTGTCATCGGCGAGGATACCGGTTTGGCCTGTGACAAACCGGCACGGAGAAGAAGATCCAGTATATATTTCTTTTGAGAAAGAATCAGATCTTTGCCTTTGTGACTAATCTCAATCCCCAAAAAATACGACAGGGAGCCCAAATCCTGTACAGCAAAGGTGGTGCTAAGACTGTGAACCACACGATCAATAGCTTGAGGGTCATTTCCTGTAAGAATAATATCATCAACATATACAAGCATGTAAAGTAGTGTGCCATTAACCGAGTAAACAAACAGGGACGGATCCGTTTTAGAACCCGTAAATCCAAGGGCCATGAGAGCCGTTGATAGCCGATGAAACCAGGCGCGGGGGGCTTGTTTCAGCCCATAAAGGGACTTGTGTAGGAGGCACACATGATCTGGTTTTAGTGGATCGACAAAGCCTGGTGGTTGTTTCAGATACACGGTTTCTTCAAGATCGCCATGTAAAAAGGCATTTTGCACATCAAGTTGACGAAGAGACCAGCCCCTGGTAACTGCAAGAGATAACACAGCTCTAATAGTGGTAGACTTAACAACCGGACTAAATGTATCATGATAATCGACTCCCGGTTGTTGATGAAAGCCTTTTGCAACAAGACGCGCTTTGTAACGCGTAATAGCCCCTGTTTGATCACGTTTAATTTTGTAAACCCATTTACAATCAACTACATTGACACCCGGAGCACGAGGAACTAAAGACCACGTGCCATTTCTTAGGAGTGCTGAGTATTCATGAGCCATAGCGGCCTGCCAGTGAGGATTAGTATTAGCAACGGTAAAGGAATTGGGCTCAGTTTCGGTTTGAGAAGATGAGGTATGGAAAGAAGAGGGGTTGTAACGAGTAGAGGGCTTCGGATGTTGTCTGAGATTGGCAGGGCGAGATCGAGGGGGTGGGGGAGGAGGTGGAGCTGGTGGGCTGTTTGTATGAGAGGTGTTGGAGTGGGCTGTGGATTGTGAATGGGCTGATTCAGAAGCTGGTGAGTGGGCCGTTGATGGTTGGGCTGTTGGTGAGGAATGGGCTGATGGGGTTGGTTGTGGAGACGAAACTGGGCTGGTGGGTTGGGATTGATTAGAAGTTGTGTCGGAGAAGGTTTGGGGCGAGGTGACTGGTGTTTGGGCTGGTGGAGGTGTTTGGCTGGGAATCGGTGGATTTGTAGGATAGGAGGAAAAATAGGGAGGGCACTGGGGGGTCGGTGAAGGTGGCTGTGAGTTGATGTAAAAAGGAAAAACAAGTTCATTAAATCGAACATGACGAGCAACATATAATCGATTAGAAAGCGGGTCAAGACAACGATACCCGTGATGAGAGGTGCTATACCCGAGAAAGACACATGGAATGGAACGGAAATCCATTTTATGTTTGTTGTAAGCTCTAAGATGAGGAAAACATTGGCAGCCAAAAACCCGAAGAAAGGAAAAATCGGGTTTTTGATGGAACAAGTGCTCGAAGGGTGATACCCGGTCGTTTGTGCGAGAGGGCATCCGATTGATTAGATAAACAGCAGTGTCAAAGGCAAAGTGCCAGAAGCGTTGTGGAACTTTGGATTGAGCAAGTAACGTGAGTCCTGTCTCAACCACATGTCGGTGACGTCGTTCAACTAGGCCGTTTTGTTCACTTGTGTGTGGACACGAAAGGCGATGAATAATGCCAAGGGACGAGAAGAAAGGTGAGAGTTTTCGAAACTCACCCCCCCAATCAGTTTGAACAGATTTTAATTTTGTTTTGAATTGCCGTTCGACCATTAATATAAATTGTTTAAAAATCTCATAAACATCTGATTTGCGTTTTAATGGGAAGAACCACATGAATTTAGAGTAATGATCAACACATAATAAAAAGTAAGCATGGTCATCACAAGAATGGACGGGTGCAGGACCCCAAACATCACACACAATTAAATCCAAAATATGAGTACTTTTAAAATTAGATAAAGGTAAATGAAGTTTAGATGATTTCCCAACAAGACATGAATCACATAAAGAACTAGACTTAGTATTTGAAACTGGTAAACAAAATTTTGAAATCATGGACTGCAACAGTTGAGGGTGCGGGTGACCAAGTCGTTGATGCCAAATATTGGAAGAAGCACGACTTGAAGTAAAAGCAGCTTTGCGAACTTGTTGGAATTGAGGAAGGTTGAAGGAGTAAAGGCCGTCATTGCTTGGACCCGTGAGGAGGATAGTGTGTGTAGACTTGTCCTTCACAACAAAAAAAGTAGAGTGAAATTCAAAAAATACGTTATTGTCATGGCAAAACTTTTGAACAGATAAGAGATTTCGTGTAATTTCAGGAACATGAAGAATATGGTTTAAGGAAAAGGTTTTGTTAGGAGAGTAAAAACGAGAGGAACCAATATGGAGAATAGGAAGAGCCTTACCATTGCCTACATGAAGATTATCCTCACCGCGGTATGGATCAGCATACTCAAAACTCGCAAGATTTGGAGCAACATGATTAGTAGAACCTGTGTCAGGAAGCCAAGAAGATGATACCTGAGACCGATAATCGGTATAGTTGGCAGAAGGCTGGCGTCCCCTGATAGTGGCTGGATCCCTGTTTGGACACTGGGAGGGTATGTGACCAATTCCACACCTGTTGCAAGTGCCAAAAACTGTGTTTTGAGTGGATGCCCAATTAAACTGCCCATGATTAGTAGCCCCTGTGTTGCGACTATTAAAGGAACCACGACCCCGTCGGTTATTTGAACCACGACCTTTGGAAGAGCCACCCCGATTTGTATAGAAAGCTTGGGAGGAGGGGTTATTAGTAGGCTGTATTTGGAGGCCAAGTTGACTCATAAGGTTTTGTAAGGCTTGAATGGTGGGGTTTTGGGAGAGATCAGGAGGGCTGGCTGATGGGTTAAAAGGGGCGGAAGAGTGGTTTGTGGTGTTAGTGGCAGCCATAAAGGCTTGGGTTGGTGGAACAGTAGGCTGGGATTTCTTGATCATGTAGTCGTGATCAGCTAAGAGGCCATACAGTTCGGTAAAAGGGGTAGGAAACTGTCGGGTAAGTAGGTTGGATTTAAGGCCATTGTATTCGTCTCTTAATCCAGCGACCACTAACAAAACGAGATCTTTGTCTAGCATAGGCTTGTTGATGTTTGCGAGTGCATCGGCATATTCTTGCGCACGAGTGAGATATGCTGAAGATGTCTCATCTGATTTCATTTCTATTTTCAACAGTTGATTCCTGAGAGTATACTCACGTGACGATGTGTTAGGGGCATAGGCTCGCTCAAGTGCCAACCAGAGATCACGAGAGGTGTTGCTTCCTTGAACATGTTGAAAGGAGGCTTCAGAAATTGTAGAAATAACCAGCATTCGGACATGAGCATCATTAGACAGCCATGTAGCATGATTTGGGTTGACCTGTGGTGGGGGTTGTTCACCTTCTTTACCGCCAACAGCAGCAACAGTGGCTGCGGGACAGGGGATAGTACCATCAACGTAGCCATAGAGATTATTTGTAAGAAGAAAGGGTTGTATCATAGACTTCCAGAACCCATAATTTGTGGGAGAGAGTTTGAATGCAAACTTGTGTGAGTTGTGTATTGTTTTGTCGGTTTGAGAAAAGAGTTGAAGAAGTGCCATTACAGCAGGTTACGGTGGTGGTGGGGATATGGTGGGAGGCTGACGGCAGCTTTAGGGTTGCCTGGAAGGTTGACGGCAGCTTTAGGGTTACCAGGGGATCACCGAGAAATTGGCTCTGGTACCAAAATAGACTTTGGTAAATTGTATTGTGTATAATTATGAAAGATTACAGGACTATAAATAGATAAATACAAATACACATTGATACCCTCTAATATAAACAACTATCTAA
>WOUH02000045.1:3575342-3587466 GCA_009936405.2 Stevia rebaudiana | reverse complement strand
CCTCTGCCTTTACACCCCAAAAACTTCATAAGTCAAAAAGCGTCCAAAATTAAAACAAAAAACACTTAAAAGCATTATTTAATTATAATTTCCTACTTGTGCGATCAGAGATGAAGATGCTGGAACCTTGGAGCAGAAACTTAAAGCATGTCTTCTACAAAATCCGTACACCCTTGATGTAGAGAATGAGGATGGTCAGAAGAAGTCGGGTTTGCATCAATGGGACGACCTAAAGAGGATGTTTGAAGCTACCGATGACGAATTAAAATTAGTGTGTTTGTGTTTGCTCTAGTGTCCCAAGAGATGGACCTGAAGGACTGGCTCCCAGATGCTATCCAAGTTGATTTGGTGACTTTCCACAAGTAATTTGTTACCTGTTTGGTTACTAAAATTGAGTATCTTGTTTCTATCACGTATCAAGTATTGCAACCAACTACCACTGAAACTTTGAAACCCTTAAGCGATTGTTTTGTTTGTTATCTCGTGCTTTTGTGTTTCTCATCTATACATAATAGTAAAGCTTTGGGTAGGAAGTCGAAACATGTCAAAATGGAAACTTTTGGTCAGTAAAGTTTAATTTATGGATCTTTGATATCAATTTCTTTAATGCATAATATAAGATATGTCCAATCCTTCCATTTTCTAATTTACACGGTTGGTGTTCACTTGAATTGAATCAATGAATACCATTATTATTAATCAGTATTGTTTAAGGTTTTAAAGATTCATCTGTTACAAGCAAGTGCAGAGGATTTTGGTTTATATAATGGCCTTTGGATTGGCATTCTTTTGTTTGTCGATCGCACTTCAACATTGACGAGAGGCTCATTATTTTGTGTTTTTTGTTTTGTAGTTGTCACTTTATTCAATTGTTTTGGTTCTCAAACTTGCTACTATGTTCATTTCTATATTATCCTTTTAATAGTTTGTTATAAGAGCATATATGAGTTTGTGTCCAACTTATAAAGCTGGTCTTGAGTCTTGACAACAAACTTTGGTGGTTGATTGTATCTATGTGAAACTTGAGTAAATGTCCTCAAGGGTAAAGTTTTCTGTCTTGGTTTTTGTTACTTAATTTGTGTTGATCAATTGTATACTGGCATAGAGTTAAACTTGCTAATAGGATTATAAGATCTCTGTTTCAGTTGTATAGGCTTGGTTCATTGGCCACAACATTCCAAAAACAGAAAATGATTTAATCGATCACAAGTGAGGCTCTCTTTTTCTTAATTCTTCATAATTTTGAAGCATATGATTGATATCTCCTTGTGATTATTTCATACATTGCCTTACATAGATTTTGAAAATTACAGTTTAGTTGCTTTCTGATTTCAGAGATTTTCTGTTGAGAAATCAACATTCCTGATATCTCAATGCTGAGATATATGCATATGCTTTTTTAAGATGTGAAATTTGTGAGATGGCCACAAATTGTGTATAATATATGTGCATAAACAACGAGATCAACATATTCTGTCCACTGAAAGTTTAGAGATACAATCAACATATTATTTTATAACTATTATCAGGCTTGGTAATTTTATTTTTTTTGATGAATTTGTCTTTCATTATGGTCTTATCTGAGTATCTAACAACAAATAACTTTCAACAATGGATTTATCAAAGAATCATCAACAATTGATTACTTTGTTCATGATATCCCTCTTATGCACATCAACTTGGAATTTCTTCCTTTTCTAACATTTATTTATGTCGTTGGTGGTTGCTATAGTGTAGTTGTACAACGTTTTGTTTTCAAGTCCTTGGGTGGGTTCATGAGAATATTTTGTTCATTGCAATTACACAGTTAATGATTTACTATGTTATGTTTGAAATTTATTGTTACTTGTAACATTTTTTATAGTAACGTTGATTTGTCGACTGGGCTGATATTTTATGATGGAAATGAACCATAATAAGTTGAGAAATACATACAGAAAGATATGCATACACACAATGTGGCTAATGGTGCACTCGAAACTTGGCCCCGTGTACATTTCCCCTTTTATTTTATTTTTAATTAATCCAATTGTTTTTCAAAGTTTTCAGTTTTTCTAAAATGCGTGTATATTTTAGCTTTGCCTGCTACTAAGCCATCACCATGATTTATATTTTAATTAGTCTAACTGTGATTGGTTGTTTGTTCTTACAACAATGAGTGGACTCTTGATCATAAAATATTGCCAAGAGTAAGTAAATTTCAGTTTTCCCCTTTTAGTTTGTGTCTTTGCATTTTGTACACCCGAACTTCCCTCCTTCCTGTTTAGGCCAGTTCCATGCAAAATGCTTTTTAGGTTTGAATAAGCTTGAGTTTTAATCTTAAATCTATTTATAACTTATCATACATGTTTGTTTTAATTTGTTTTTTACTTTAAAAACTCTTTATTTCATGTAATAAGTAACTTCAATTCACATAATTTACTTTGTAAACCTTATCAATTATTTATTTTCATGACCTTTTCATGTAAGACACGGGTTTTAACTATTATTAATATTAGATAAGGACGGTAAACGTACAAATTAAACAACTAATGTTGTATACAAAGAAATTTTTACATATTTGTAATTTAGTTTATACATTTAAGTGCAATTCAACAATCCTTTATTTTCTTTAATTTGCTTTTGTTTACCATTTATTTTACTCACATAATGCTAAGGTTAGCATTGGGTATGTATCTTTTGTAAGAAATTAAATTTTGTATAAACTTTGTAATTATGCATTATTCATTACTACATGTAACACACAAGTTACAAGCTAGTTTACTTGAATATATTCTAATTGCAACTTGGTTTAATATACTAAACTCATTGACTTTACTTTTTAGAATAAACTATTTTTATTTTTATCAACAATAGATGAAATAAAGTCTAGTGAAGGACAAGCAAAAACACCCACATATACATCAAGAACATTAGAAGAAAAAGACACCCTTACAAATTAATGACTTGTGTGCAAGTGGTTTAGATAAGCTAGACTTGGGGCTTTTTGTCAGAGGTCACAAGTTGAGTCTTGCTCTCAGAGTTTCCCCTCCTAAAATGGGTTTAATAGAGTAAGGGATTTCGTCAGTTTGCAATGCCGTTCATTTTATTTTATTTTTTAAGAAACTATACTAGATTTTAACTTGTTTTCATATGAGGGCCATCTATTTTATGTATACATATACAAATATATAAAAATATCTACCATTGGAATATTAACCTTCCCAATATTCATTCAAGTTTAAAACACAAATATTAACCATTTGAGTCTCTAAGAGTATTTTAGTCTTTTTAATAAAATTTAATATAAAAATTTAACTCTGTTAGTAATTTAGACTTAAATGAATACAAAATGCAAACCACGTACCTATAATAAATGAAAATGAAACTTTAAACTAAAATAAATAGTACGATGAAACAAGAATTTACTTTTTAATAAAAACTAGTTGAGCCTTGATGTTGACCCGTATACGTCACCCGTGGTACCACGACTCCACGAAGGTTCCGAATCCAAGTTAACCGTCCTGATATACTCCGTTTTCCAACCAAGTTCATTCCTTACCTAATCTCTGTTTCACGCACAAAAACGTGTGATTAGATTCGTTAATCAACATCTCCTCTTGCAATGGCTTCAGCAAAGGCCAAGGACCTCGTTGAAACCAACCCCGTCGTCGTCTTCAGGTTCATTCCTACAATTTTTATGTTTTTATTGTGAATCGCAGTGGATGTATGCAGTCATTTTTGTTTGATTTGTGATTGCGGTTTTTATGGATTTAGAGGTTGATTTGTGTTTATATGAATCTGTTTGTGATGTTTATGTTATAAATTGGCGTTGACTTCCATTTCGATATTGACAGCAAATCTTATTGTCCGTACTGTGTGAGTGTTAAGAAGTTGTTAACCGAGCTTGGATCTTCATTCAAAACTATCGAGCTTGACATAGAAAGTGAGTTCCTTTATTTCTCTTGACTTTCGGTGTATGTATGCTAAATTTGTAGGTATATGAGTCTACATGTATTAGTTCAGCAGATTTGGATCAAATTTAGATGTTTCTCTCTTTAATGGTAGATCTAAGATCTGGTTTCGTATTTTATCAAATGTTTTCTTCTTAATTCGAAGACAAGAGTTTCATTGTAAATTTTGATGTCAAATACTCAAATCAATGATATTAAAAATTTTAAACCTTCCAAGTGCATAGTATCATGAGCTTTCTATGAAAGAACATTGCCAATTTGATTTGAACTTTACAACTAATATTATGATGTTATGTTTGCAATGATTCTGGATATATAATATGATTTGTTTATTCAAAAGACCAGTTTACTAGTCTTTCATTTAGTACCTTGGCATCTTATTTATGTATCATTAATTCATTATATAGATTTTCATATCACATTTTATGTATCCGTTTTATTTGATCTTACCATATTACCATGTAATCATGTATTGTGCTTCTAATCTCTTTGTCCTCATTTTTAGCAACGCAAGAGATTGTACAAAATTACAAATATTTCTGTTTGAAACATGTCACTTTATTCCCTTATTTAAATGATTGCAAGATAATATGTTGGCTTTTTTGAAACCTTGACAAAGTGACAAACATGCACCATAAATGGGTACAAACATAATGTTGTTTCTTACTCACTTGCCTTCATTATGATTGTATCTACTTCACTTAATGGGTGTCAACATAATGTTGTTTCTTACTCACTTATAATTGCAACTTGATTTGCAAAAAATCATATATTTTTATACTTAACTTAGTGAGTTCCTTTATTTCCATTTGAATCATTTGTATGATCTATGCCACTTGATTTGCAAAAATCATATATTTTTATACTTAACTTGATCGCGGTCTAAAATCACCATATATATCTATGTTTAAAGGTGATGGAAGTGCGGTGCAATCAGCATTGCACGAGTGGACCGGTCAACGAAGTGTACCAAATGTGTTTATTGGTGGCAAACACATTGGTGGATGTGACAGTAAGGGTTTTTCTTGTTTGACCCGTTTTAAGTTTTTTGTCGATTAAAAATATATTTTAATCTCCAAAAACAATTTCATGTAGGTACTGTTGCAATGCACAAAGCAGGAAAACTTGTTCCTTTGCTGACAGAAGCCAAAGCAATTGCTACCACATCTTCCTAGAGAATATTCTCATGGTATCTTTACAAATCGTGTTTTGAACTTTCTTAATTATAATTATCCGTATCGTGTGCCAAAGTTACGGGGATGTTGCTTTTATACGGTTAGTGTTGTTTTCAGGATATATGTTTATTATCTTGTGCTCTGAATTGATGCCTAAAAGGCGTTACATAAGATATTGCTCTTATGAATTCTTGCAAAATAATAAAGTAGCAAATCTGGATCGATGATCATTTGATGTTATACGTGTAAGTGTGACACAATGGCTGGTTAAACGGGTGGGTAATCGATCAAAACGAGTGAATTATTGGGATATGGTAAAGTGGCTCATTTAGGTTGGGTTATCACCTACAACTTTTAATTTCGTTTTTTGTGGAAATGGTGATTGCATCACACTTCCATCACCTTTAGAAATAGATAAATATTTAAGTTGCTTTTAGACGCTTTTCATGTTAAACGCCGATCAAGATGCTAATTCTATGATTTAAACCTGTGACTTTCATGTCACATTGACATGACGACAACGTTACTGTTGCTCCCACATTCGCCTCTAGTCGTGAAAGTTACTAAATATAATATAGATTAACTGGTGTTTATTAATATATTAGGATCATTAAGGGGAATATAAAAAATCTTTGTTCTGATAACATCAAGATTAGATGCTCAGTTGTCATAAAAAGTCGGCAGAGATTTGAGGTCAGCAAGAACTTAAAAGAAAATATATATGTAAAAACAATAGTTGATTGTGAAAACAAGTTATTGAGATTAATGAACATAATTAAATCTTGCATGATCAAGTTGCGATATTGCCATTAAGCTCGCAGATTAGTGGTTAATAATGGCCGATTACTAAGCAATAAAGGCCTCTGTTATCCTTATTGATGAACATACAGTAGAACAATACGATCAGATAATCAGAGTTAAGGGAGGTAAATACTCATCCGGTCATCCTCAAAACCTAAAATAATTAAGAATTACATGTTTGAGATATTGACCAACTTTCATGAATCATGAGTATAAGCAGCCATGGATGACACAAAAAGCAAACCAAATTTGTATTTGAATGAGACACACACACAAAACAAGCTGATTCTCTATATAGCTCCGATCGCCTAAATCAGAAACACACGGTGGCAAACTCTTCAACCGTCTACAACCAAAACAAAACCGAAGGTTGCAAACTGGTTAAGTCAAACCGATAGTGTTATGAATCTGAAAAACAAAACAACGGTTTGTGCTTACATTTGAGACCGTGATCCAACGGTCAAGTGTAGTAAGAGCCTTTCCGGATTGGTGCGTTTCACGAGCAAGGGTTATTGCTTCTGACAACGTGCCAACATGCCCGCTCACTGTTAGCGCAGCTGCAGCATTTAAGACCTGATTCATTCGTTTTAGTTACAAAATGTTGCAACCACATTGACCATTAGTTTGAGGTTAAAACTTACCAATGCATCTGCAATGGGTCCTTTCTCACCCGACAATACGTTTCGTAACACATGCGCGTTGTATTTCGGGTTTCCCCCTCGCAAATCCTCAATCGTGCATCGAGAAATCCCATAATCCACTGAATATGGTCACGTATATTATACGTGTCAGGAACCAATTCGGGTCTTAGATTTGATAAATAATACCAAAAGAGAGTTCTTACACGGGTCGAAATGAAACTTCTTGATCTTCTCGGGTGTTACATCGAAAACTACCCCTGGACCTGTGTCATATGTGAGATGTCTTACGGTTAAACTAACAATTCATCATCGTACTTAGTATATCCCACTTAAAAGTAGGGTTTAACTAACAATGTGTTCTCTATATTCAAGTACGCTTTATATAATAAAGATAGACTGATACCGAGTGGGCTCATTTCATCTAAGCCTCCAGAATGAACGACTAAAGCTCGTTTGACACCATATCTTTGCAGAGCTTTCGCCATTTTGGTAACCTATCACCAAAAGAAAAATAAAACAATAAACATCAACGTCATGTAGTTTGTAAAACCTCAAAGTAACATACCATGTCTTCCTTGTACACCCCGACCACCACGAATGGAACCTGAGCAGGGTTGAGCATCGGACCCAACACGTTGAACACGGTCTTGACACCTAGCTTCTTTCGAACCGGTGCAACAATTTTCATTGCGGGATGATAGTTGGGTGACATCATAAAACCGATACCCACTTCTTCCAAACATTTTTTAACTCCCTACTTGACAGAACATAGTTTAAGTGTATCATGTAGGAAAATTGTCATATAAATGTAATCAAGTTTGTCAAGTGTTCCAACTCAAACACTTAGGAAACTTGGTTATTATTATGCAAAGTTATTATTTATAGTATGTTCAACTCTAGAAAGTCAAAATGTAGATGTCTTAAAGTACTAACCTGAGGTTCCAAATTTATGTTGACTCCCAATTCTTCCAACACGTCAGCACTTCCGCAAGCAGAGGAACTGGATCGATTTCCTTGCTGATTACAAATTATTGTTGTACAACAATGAGTTAATGTTTCAAATAATTTAGAACGGTGCGGTCGGCTTGATATTAGCTAATTTAGAGTGCTTATGGTTTGGTATAAAACCGTAAACCCGTATAAACCGGTCAGTTAAAATATTCAGTTGGTCGGTTTATGAAATTTCAACCGTATCAAAGGGTATGGTTTGGATCGGTAATAAAATTTTATAGTTTGACAAAAACCATTACTAATAATCCAGTTTAAAAAAATCATTAAAACCGGACCACGAAAAACGATGAATAGAGAGTTGGATATTAAACCTTTGCAACCTTAGCACCGCATGCAGCAGCGAGTATCGCAGCACCGGTTGAAATATTAACGGTGTTAGCCCCGTCTCCACCCGTGCCCACAATGTCAACGGCGTCAACTATTCCATCCACCTTCCGGCTGCATTTGATCATTGCCTTTGCTAACCCTACAATCTTTATACATATTTTAAATCAATTTCTAAATTCTAGGACGTGTTAACTTCAATACTACAACTAGATAATAGGGATATCAACATTGTTCAAATGTTTTATTTTTTATTTATATTTAAAATACTCTAGAAACTTGTTTTTATCTAATTGCTATAAATACGACTTGTGGTAGGTGAATAACATAATTGCACAAAAAAGGAATTTAAGATTTATGCCTCCTTTGACATATACAACAACGTAACTCATAACTCTAAATTAACCAGTGTTTTTAAAACATTGAAATTAACTACTAATTACCTCCTCATAAGTTTCTCCTTTTGCTCTAAGAAGAACAAGAAAAGCACTAATCAGAGCTTGATTACCATCTCTAAGCAACATCTCCAATGAAATTTCCGCTTCTTCTTCGCTCAAATCTACACAATCCAGTAAATTCTCCATCATCTGCAACAAAAACACACAGAATCTAATCATACACAACGTCGATTATTACTATTAAACAACCTTCTTGCAACATTCGAAGATTACCGACCGTTTTTGAGGAATATACAGGAAGCTGCAAATCCGAACGCGAGCAAGAACACCGGGTTTTTGTAGCGAAAAGGTTCAAATTCTTCCATAAACCGGATTTGATTCGGATCGGAGGTGATGATGGCGTCTTGCAGCTGCTATGGCGGTGGAAAACGGAAGAACTGTAGTGGTGTGAAACCGCCATTGGTGGTTTTTCTGAGTTTATTATTGGACCTGTGAGTATTCAATTGTAGTGATTATTTACCAACAGAATTGAAGTAGAGTGAGAATATATAGACCCTCATGTCATGTGATACATGAATCCGTTCTCCATTTTATCTCTATATAAATCTTTTCTGCTTGATAAGTAAATAACTTTTAATACACATGATATCTTCTATGCCAAATAAATATTTAATTTTTAGTTATTAGTTATATATGTCATCATTAGCTTAAAACCTGTGTATTTCAACACTTAAATTTTTATTATTGAATCAATGTGTATTTATATTAAGTTAGTATATTGTGAACACTTAAAACAAATAATCGTCTGACAATTTTATAACTGTGAATTATGGTTTGGGTATTTATTAAAACATTTTAATATAAATTCATTAAATTTAGTTGATAATTATACAAGTTAAATAAAAGTCAAATTTAAAATTTAATTAGAGAAAACTACGGTCTTCGTCTGTGTATACGAGTGAATAATAATAAAGTAAAGTATATGGGAGTGTAATAAAGATTTTGATAGAAATGAGATGTAGAGGGTAAACAAAATTTCTATATAAATTTAAAAAATGTGATATTTTGTTAACCTATAAAGATGAAGATAGAGAATGAGATATAAAATTTTTTACTACTGAACAAATAGATCGAGTGAGTGATGGGGAGAAAATGCATCCCGGATAGAGGTCACTGGTTCGAACATGAGTAGGTAAGAGGATTTATAGATTCCATTCGGTTTCCGCTATCTGGAAGGTACGGTCTCACGGTAAACGAGGAATCGACCTTGACTTACAGGACCCGACTAACATGGGTAACACACGAGATTTTATGACGTTAAAAAATAAAATGCAGCACAACTCAAAAAGTATCATGTGATTTTTATTAGCATTTATGATAGCTCAACTGTCAATCATCAAACCAAAGGTAAAATTTTAAAATTACTCTAAGCTTTTACAGTAGAAATAATATGTTACTATTTTTTTACCGGTTTACTCGAACTTCACCGGAGAGTGAACCTATCAAACAAGATACGACACAAATGCTGTAGATAACAACAAAAAATATTATTACTAGTAAATTTAGTTATTTAATAAAGTGCGAACTTTATAAATAAAGTTAAGAGCCTAAAATACTAATTTAACTAGAATATAAATTTTCTAAGAGAAAATATAAGAAACAATTAAAAAGGTGAAATCCATTGAGTTCAGGGCCGGACATGTACTACGATGATATAAATAGTTCTAAGACCGTCCGTAATTGGTTCCCCGATGGGTGGGCGGGGTTGCTTTTTTCGGCGGGCCCCGGCGGGAACACCGCCCCCTAGGCCGGCGGCGACTTCAATTGAATACCATCGGCTCCCACTCCCCGTCGGATCTCCCTTTCTCCCATTGGTCAAATCTTTTGTGGAGCCCATTTTCAAAAATATATCTGTTAAAAAACGGATACTTTGATTAAAAAAAAAGGAGAAACACGAGGATAGGAAGAAAATTCACGAGGAGAGGAAGAAATATCAAGATGACCGCTCCCTCCGAAAAGACTTCAAAATCATTGGGGGTATGCCCGACGAACAGCTCGATGACGAAGAACGTGGCATCAAAGCAAAACTGAAAAAGAAATTATTCTCTAAATATCGTGATTAGGATTTTTTTTTATGTTCGAATTATTATGATGTTTTTTTTTTTATTAGCTTGTCTTTTTTATTTTTATTTTTATGTAATGTTTTAATTTAATGTTAATGTTTTTTAGTTAATTATTGTTGTTTTTTATTACAAATACATTATTATTTATTTAATTCTAAATTAAAATGGTGGTGATGATGTGGCACATTTGGGGAAGGATTTGGGAGGAGTTACCATTGTGGGGTTTGAATGATTTGGGAGGGGTGATGATGTGGAAGAAAATTTGGGAGGGGAAGGATTTGGGAGGGGTGACCATTACACATAGTCTAAGAAACATAATCAAACCGGTTAATCAGTTTTGAAAACATTAAGGTAACGTTTAGTATGCATGCATGAAGACTGGAATGAAATGAGTAATTATGTTGAAATAAAATAAAACATGTTTGGTTACACATATTAATCGAATGCACCATTAGATAAGAAATGTGATTCCTTTTAATGATTTCATTCTTTTGGGGAGGAGTGTTATTTTTATTCCATGATTCAACCCATTACTTGACCCATGATCAAAACCATGACCCGACCCATTATACAACTCATGACCCGACCCATGACTAGAACCATAACCCGACCCCAACTCATGATCCAAACCATGACCCGACCAATGACTCAAACCATAACCCAACTCATGACCCAACCCATGACACATGGCCCACGACCCCAACAATGACCCGACCCATAACCTAATCCATGAACCGACCCATTAGTCGAACCACGACCTGATCCATGATCCGACCAATGACCAAAACCATGACCCAACCCAAATTCTATATCATTCCTTCATCTTTTTCTTTCTACCAAACAACATGATGTAAAGATATATTTCATTACCACTGGTAACCAAACATGACAATCGAATGGTAATGATTCATTTCATTTTCTTCTCCATTCCATTACCTCACTTATTTCATTATGTCGTGTATTTCATTACCTCATACCAAACAGAACCTAAAGATAGAAATAATTGGATGTTAAATTATATGAGAAAATAAAAGATAAGACAAAAATTATGATAAAAGCAAAAGACGATTTGACTCGAATAGAAGTTTTTAAGAGGTGCTTCATAAAAAAGTATTTAGATGGAAATTTATTGCTTTCCAAAAAAGATGGAATTTATCTTTTACTTTAAGTCACACAGATGCAAATTCTTTAACGTTTATTTTATAGTAAGTTACTATGATAAATGTTTAGATTATTTCAAAATTATTTATTCTATTGATTGTGGAATTCAAGCCCTTAAGTTACTAGAACCTTCTAGATGAAGCAGTTTCACATATTTCATCATCCACACTAGGCACTCCCCGTGTTACACTCACAAAAACTACATAAGCATCTTCATCATAAGAGCTAAAAATTATATTTTGCGGGTTAGTGATTGATTTATCGGATTAGACTGAAAATTCTGGAAGGAATCAAACTTGATGATTTCTTATAATGGAATTTGGATGGTATGCTGTAACCGTAAGTATGCGACAGATTTTGATCGAGAGAGAGAACTCATATATATTCTTAATCGGTTAAAATAATCTGATCATATACTTAGGGGTGTGTTCATCGGTTCGGTTTACGGTTCGTTCGGTTTGTTCGGTTCGGTTTATTCGGTTTTGAAATTATTTTTACCCCAACCGTAAACCAAACCGAACCGAATTAAAAAAAAAA
>WOUH02000045.1:3545852-3558171 GCA_009936405.2 Stevia rebaudiana | reverse complement strand
AAACGGGTAAAAAATGTTGTCGGGTCAGGACATATTTCAACATTTTTCGTGTCACTTTTGACCCGTTCAACCTGATTTGTCAACACTTTCTTCTATATTTTTTCTTGACTATTTAAATAAGTACTGTATTATGGATTTATTTTATTTTTATTTTAGTAATTATTATTCTTTTAGAACTACTTTTCATCTACTCTTATCAAGAAATAAATATTAATCTTAATATTTTAAGATTTATGAAGTTATAGGCAAATTGAATTTTAATAATCCTAACTTTAACCTATTCGCCTGTAATAATCTAAACGAAATTGTTACCACGAGTCCCAATTTTTATATCATTTACTAGTGGCAGTCCGTAACTAACAGAACCTAACGTTGTTAGCATATTGCTGACGTGACATAATGTCATGTCAGCAAATTTCTGCCATGTTAGCATGACATGTAAGAAAAATCTTGCCATGTCAGCATGTCACATCAACAATATGCTGACGGAGTTAGGTTCCGTTAACTGGGAACTGTCACAGGTAAATGATATAAAAGTTGGGACTAGTGGTAACAATTTCCTGAGTTGGGATTAATACATGCCAATAGGTCAAAGTTATAAGCATTCAAATACACTCCGAGTTACTTTGACCTTTCAATCCATAATGACCTTTTAGTTCATAGCTAAGATTATGCAAACTTTACTCATTCAACCAATTTTATATAACTAATAACCCAATCCAATCAAGTAAACGGGTCAAAATTATCACCTCCGAGATAAACTCATATAAAAAATCCTAATCAATTTGCATAATGAATCCGAGGCTTTCGGTCCAATAAGGACTAATACCGTAATATCTGGCCTCAAATGATTTTGCCATCTATCTCTGCACTGTTTTGCAATTCTTCCAGGAAGCTTTTCTGCAACTCTGGACCATTTGCTATCTCCATACTGCTTCACCAACTGCACCAACAACCTGCAAATAAACATTTTTTTTCAAAAAAATAAAATAAAAATAATGATCAAAATATCTAAAAAATAATGTTTTACCTGTCTTCTTGAGAATTCCATTGTCCTTTAATGATCATGCTTTTTCTACAACTTTTGCTACCTTTTCTTTTGCCTTTATTCTTCCGATTGTTTCGTTCCTTTTGAGGCCCGTTATCAACCGAACTCAAGCATGAAACTTGTTCGGGAGAATGTCCGAATGTTGATCCAAACATCTGAAAGTTGAATATTGTTGCTTGAACTTGGAGCATATAAAGAGATTAACACATTTAAGTAATTAGTAATTGAATAAGCTTGATATGGAGTAAATTGATGATTAGAATGAGTAGGTTCCAAAAACGAAGGATTTGCAGAGAATTAGGAAATTTAGGATACAAGTGGATATGGAGTTTCCATATAAGCATTCTTAAATTATGCTAAAGTCGATTGTGTTATGATTATACATCTCATTAGTTTCAGCATATGCTGAATTTACTCTAATGAGTTAAAAGTTACCATGATGATGAACACTTACTAGGATAAGTTGGTTTTTCGTATTTGCCTAGTGTGTTGAGGTCTCGAGTTCAACATATTGGTGTAAAGAGAATATATCTTGCCTGTTATTGCTTCAGGCTAAAACCGCAAGTAGAAAAGAATAACAATAAGTTCTAAAAGGCCTGAATACAATTATTATCTCGATGACAGAAGATCGACCTTTGTAGTCATATAAATTTATGCAAGGGTGGTAAAATCATCATACCACTGGTAGGTTATATATACTTGCACTCTATAGCGGGTTCAATCATTCTAACATACGTAACCAGCGGTTGTCGATTTTAACAACTTATACATCGGTATTGATTTCAAGATTAAATTTCCAAAACTAAAAAACAAAGCAAAAGCTAAGAAAAATCTCTAAAAAAACATTCTAAAGTAAAAAAATAAAACAAATGTAAAAAAATCTCTAATAAAACATTCTTAAGTATATTAAGGTTGTATGGTGAATTATTGAAGTCCAAGAGCAACAGTGTGAATTGTGAAATAAATATGATTGAAGTTTCTGTTCTCACAGATTCACACATCAAAACTATGTTTCATAGCATATATAATGCATCTCTAGCTCAAATATCACAAGTTTCACCTTGATAAGATCAATAGAAAACAAGAATCTAACTTGTTTTCTTTAAAGATCCCAAAGTGTGATTACTAATTAAACATGTTCTGAATTTTAAAAGCCATACCAAAATACACCAAGAGAAGAACAATTCAATATATATATTTTAATTTTAATCAATGCTTTTTATAAAACCAGTATTTAAAAGTGAAAGCAAAACAATCAACAACAAACTTAGAATACACTAGACAATCTACAATCATTCGAAAATCAAAACCCTAAAATACTCTCCTACAGCTTAACATAAACAAAATCATTAATCTTTTCAAAATCAAATTGGTTGACACCAAAAGAATAAACGACAACAAGTTTCAGCCACCACCGGATCTTAATCCCGGATCATACCTTCTTCATCTTCATCAGCAGGACGAAAACGAGGACCGTTTGATCTGGGTGGCTTGTCAAACCGATCAGGACTGCGGCTTCGGCTTACGGCCCGACCCCATCCTGAACCGTATTTGCCAGGTGGACTCCGGCCACGCTTCTCTCCAGCACCCACCATGCTTTCATTGAAGCTCTTATGATTGTAACCACCACCCCTATTGCTGTAATCATGATCAAAACAATAGTTAAAATTGTGACTGTATTTGCATATATCTCCAAATTAGGGGTGTAAATTTTTGACAATCCAAACACGAAATTTTCAGGTTTGGGTTCAATACAAATGGGTTTGGGTCAGTTTCGGGTTGAGCCCGTGAACCCATTCAGCTAAATGGGTCGTGTTCGGAGTTGAGCCCGTGAACCCTTTAAGGTAAATGGGTCTTATTCAGGGTTAACCCGTCGGGTTAGCAGGTTCACCTATTTAATTTTTATTTACTTTTTCGAATGATTATGCATTTTATGCTAAATTTTAAAACTTATAAAGATATATTGAAGTAAGTTTCTCTGATTAACACATAGCTTTCAATAAACAATCAGTTTTTTGTTGTAAAGTTGTAATTTTAGAGTATTAAAATACGAAGACAAAAAAACTAGGGTCAAACGAGTCGTGTTCGTTGTCAACCTGAAAATACGTGTGTCGTGTTCGGGTTTATGAGCTCAACGCAATTTTCGTGTTCATGTAAAAAATTGGGTTTCGTTTTTGTTTACACGTCAATCCGCAAACACAACCCGTTTAACAGCCCTGTTTCATACGTCTAAATCATGCTTGAAACTTGAGTTTTCAAAAAATATGCAATTTTGAAACTTTGGAAAATAATATATGCAATTCCACCTAAAAAACCTATAACAGAATTAGTGATGTTTTAGTACCTGTCGAATGGTCCACCTCTTCCACCAGAGTTCCAACTACTCCTTCCACCAAAACTTGCAGCAGATCGACCACCGCGTCCTCCTCGGCCTCCATAACCACCATCACCGCCACCAAAACTAGAACCGGTGCCCCACCGTTTAAACCTGCCGCCCATTCCACCACCACGTGCCGCCATGTCCCGAAGTTCTTTAGAGACACGTTGATTTGCACCTTCCAATACTTTAATTAGATCTGAACCATGTTTCGCATCTTGTTCCATAAAAAACGTGTACGCCTCACCGGTTGCACCTGCCCTACCGGTTCGTCCAATTCGGTGCACATAGTCCTCTATTCCCGTTGGAAAATCATAGTTAATCACCACCCTATATACAAGTTAGAAAATAAAATAACTTAAAACCATAATAAAAATAAATAAATAAATAAAAGTTGTATTTAACAAGTAATCTACCTCTAATAAAGCATTCCAAAAAATGCCACATGTCAACTTCTCCTAAATTTATGGAATTTTATTTAAATAAAATAAAATTTATATTAATAAAGAGTGAATAGCATTTTTTGTCTCTTAAATTTAGTTTCAGTCCATCTTTAATGTAAAATGTATGTTAACAGTTTCAGGCTCTCAACCTTAAATAGAGATAACTTCATATACGATTTTCTGTTTTAATGAAAAACAATGAAATTTGAAAAAAAATAAATTATATTTTATTTATTGTTATACTTTTTTTCATAAACTAAGAATGTTTAATAGTTTAAGCACTTTCTTTTTAGTTTTGTTTTATCTACTCAACAATAAATTAAGACTTCAAAGTTATTCTTTAAGCTTTTTTTTAGTTTCTTTATTTGTTCTAAAATAAATTGTTGTGTTTCAAAACTGTATAAAGTCTTTTTCTGAAGAATATTATGTATAATAATTACAATCATATTATACAAAAAAAAAATATCTATGTATAACTATTTTCTACGACTATATATAAGTATAATAATTACAATTTATCCATAAACTCGTGTAATACACGGGTCTTTAAGCTAGTATTTTATACATTTATACCTGATATCCTTGATATCTAATCCACGAGCAGCAACGTCAGTTGCTACAAGCACGGGACACCTGCCAGTACGAAACTGATTCAACACGTAATCTCTTTCACCTTGAGATTTGTCTCCATGGATAGCAGCAGCAGTAAACTGGCGGGTCAAATTACGCGCAAGCTGATCACACATCTTTTTGGTTGAACAAAAGATGATAACCTTCGATCTTGGTTCTTGAGATCTTAATATTTGTTCCAACCGTTTGTGTTTTTCAGTTGGAGCCAATACCTCAATATGCTGCAATCAAAAAACATTTTAAACAAAAACTTTCAATTACAAGATCTAAAAGACTAAAACACACAATCTTTCAGTATGAGAGAATTGGAACCTGAGTAATGGCCTTGTTGGCAACAAGTTCATCTACATTGCCGATGTTGACTTGAACTGGATTAACCAACAAATCTGCAGCTATTTTGCGGACCTCTTTCGGCCATGTGGCGGTGTACATTAGCGTCTGGCGGCGTGCTGGCACCTCTTTAACGATTTTCCTGATTTGAGGTTCAAAACCCATGTCCAACATCCGGTCAGCTTCATCCAACACCAAAAAGGAAATCTGACTCAAACTTATTTTTCTCATCTCCAAAATATCATTCAAACGACCAGGAGTTGCAACCACAATATCAACACCGCGGTCTAACTCTCTTAGTTGAGGACCCTTCGGTGCTCCTCCATACAAACACTTCAATTAAAAAAATAAAAATAAAAAAGAAAAATATTAGTGTTTAGATAAGTTTTATCACATAAAAAGTTTATAAGAAAGAGAAAACATACGGTGCATTGAATCTTTAATGATCTTCCAAACTTGACCGCTTCGGCTTGAATCTGGGTAGCTAATTCTCTAGTGGGTGATAGAATCAAAACAGTTGGACCCATTTGACGGTTTTTGTGGACCCGTTTAAGGTGCATAAAACCGGGAACCAAGTAACCTAAAGTCTTTCCGGAACCTGTTTTTGCAATGGCTACGATGTCACGGTTTTGAAGAGCAACAGGCCATGATTGTGCTTGTATTGGAGTCGGGGATTTAAACCCAGCCTCGTGTACCTAAAAAAACAAATCTGTAAGCAGGCGTACGCATCATAATCATGTTCTTTGATGAAATTTAATCATCATGTGAGATTTGATTCTCCAAACGGATCCAATCCCACCAGGTGAAAATAAAGCCTCTTCTTCAGACAGACCAAATGGCAGGCAAACTGAATCATCACCATCGGAAGTCAACAAGTCAACCACCATGCGACCATTGATGATTCAAAAAGCCATTCAAGAAAACTGGTCCACCATTTAAGAGTACTCCACATATTACATGCAATCCCACCACATGGAGGGAGACTTTTTCTTCAAACAGACCAAAAAATGGCGTACTCGGTGCTTGACTTAGCTCCCGCTTTGCGCAAAGTCCGGGGAGAAACCAGATCGCGTAAAAAGATATAGATTCGCGATCTGATGTACGCAGCCTTATTCTGCACATTTGTGCAAGAGGTTGTTGAACCCACGACCTCAAGGTCAATACGCAACAACCTTAGCAGTTGCTCCAAGGCCCGCACTCAAACAAACCGTATGGCGCGCAAACTAAATCATCAACATCGGAAGTCAAGCATCACATGACCATTGATGATTTTAAATGCCCTTAAAATATTGGTCCACCATTTTAAAGGTACTCCATATATTATAAACGGTCCCACCAGATATACTGATGGAGAGAGATGCATCTTCGTCAGACAGACCAAGTGAGAGGCAAACTGAATCATCATCATTATTCATTAGAAGTTAACCATCAGATGACAAGGGATGATTCGGAAAGCCCTTTGAAAAAATTGGTCCACCGTTTAAGAGTACTCCGGATAATATACGCAACCCCATTATAAGATGGTGGGGTGGCACAGCGTACGACATTTAGCTCCTCCTAGAGCAAATATCGCACCTGGGACAAAATTACAAGTGGAAAAAGCAAACATGAGTCTGAAAGTTGATGAAACTTCCGTAATGACAGATCAGCATGCATTAAACAGTTACAGTACCTACTTTATATAAGTTGCACAACATCATACGGATCACCATGAACAGGAATATATTTAACAGAAAGCATACCTCTCTAAGTAACTCAGAGGGAAATCCAGTATCTTCAAATGATGTAAAAGGTGGAGGCACATTGTCTCCCTAAAATATAAAAAACCAAACGTACTTAACATCTAAAACCAAAACAAAACCAGGTACTTTACTTACAACAACAGTTAAAAAAACTTGGCATGTTTATTTTGTTTTATAGAAAACAATGATGCATGATATCAAGGACCGTAAGGTAGAAAGAGTATAAAGATGATGCATAGCTGTACCAAAATAAACTTAAAATTCTTGATAAATACAAGTTTTTAATATGTTTAAATGAAGATATTTAAACAAATAGTAAAATAAGAAAAAAGTAGGATAATAAAATAAGAAAGAAGTAAGATAATAAAATAAGAAAAAAGTAAGATAAGCTTAATGTGTAGACATGTTATAATGAATTTGTGTTAAGATAACATAAAGTTTATTAAGAAAATTACTAGTATATGCATACAACTATTAGTTCTCTTTCAAAAAATATAAAGATGAGTTCATACAAATCAAATTTTACACAAAGCAGCAAGCTTTTTGAAACTTTCAATCGAAACATATAATATAATCCTTTTGATGCTTACAGTTACAGTTATCTCATGTTGCCTCCGATAAGCATCTGGAGATAAACCACTTCCACCTGACGGTCCATAAGGTCGACCTGAAGTTCCTCCAGGTCCAGCAGCAATTGTCCCACTTGAAGTGTTGTTATGTGAATTATAGGACCCGTTTCTTGTACTCTGAAAAAACAAAAAAAAATGACCAATTAATATAGCATAATAACATATAATAACTAAATAAATAAGAGTTGCCAAAAAGAAAACAAGTAAAGGAAAAGTTTAAAATAAATAAATACTCCAACAATCCCACAAAACACTAGCTTAGTATTATATAACCATGATCTTAGCATAATCGACTACCATATGTTATGTAACCACGACATTAGAAAAACACTTTTTGAGACCATAGATTACATAGAAACTCAAAGAAGTCTACAAAGTTACACAACATGCAATTAGTTTGGTCACATTTAAAATAGCACAACATCACAAAGTGAGTTAAAAGTTAAAACACATACTTCATAACCTCTGGTTCCAGACGAATGCTTTGATCCACCATTGCTACTTTTACCATATCTATAGTCATCATTATAGCCATTCTCATTGCTACTTTTACCAGATCTATAATCATCATGATAACCATTCTCTTTTTGTGGAGATTTTTGAACCTGAACTGATGAACTTATGGCCACCGAAGAAGACTTTTGTGGTTGAGAAGAACCACCCTTTGACCCTGATGGTTTCTCATATTGGGTAACATTGGTTTCTGGGTTCCAATAATAAAGATATCCAGTTGAACCATCAACTAGCCCTTTCCATGGTTTTGGAAGGGTGGGATCCTCTGGAGCATAGCGCGGGGTAGCAGAGGCAGTTGCTGCGGTTGCAGTAGCAGCCATTTGAACAAAACAAACTCGCCTGTTGAGGAACCTAAATCAAACAAATCACCATGTGAACTAAACATAAATAAGTAGATATAACTATATTGGGTTCATAAACCAACAAATAATAAATCTTATTAAAGAATTAAAACTTACGCATCATGTTCACACTAAATGACAAGTAAAACAACAACCTCATAAGATTATACCTCTTAAACCTCAGAATAAAAACTAGGTTCAAGCTGAACATAAGCATAATGACTAATAGATAGTTCTAACCATTCACAGGTGGTACAAAGAAACAACACAACTCATATTATTAGGTTGCCAAAATCCATGATCAGTAAGGTCAAAAAACGTACAAAGTTAAACATGATAAAAAAAGCCAATCAGAAAAAATCCCATAAAAACAACAGTCATGTGTTACAATAAACAAACTTCAGGTCAAGATATATTCAAATACAAAATTTTAAAAGCAGCAGATACCATTAATGATTGAGAGCTTCTATTCAGTAACAAAATCATATGAAATGACTATTAATATCTTAAATTAAGCTTTCCAATAACACCAAAAGCCTTTAAACTTAAACATACCATGCGCAAATCAGATAAAACCCTAATTACGATAGGTTGTTAACGAGGTACAACCCGCGTTCAAATAGGGTAAAATCATATATCAACATCAGATCTGAAGCTCGATTTGGAACCCTAATACGAAATGAAAACAGAATTAAAAGTACCTGCCGGCGAATCAAACTGGAAGATCTAGATCAGCAGATAATTAGGTTTAAAGTCGAGAGAAATTGGCTCCCAGTTTTCCTTGGTGGAGAGGAAAACACGCTTCGAGGGGAGGAGAAGCGTAAGGGGAGAATCTGGTAAGGAAACGCACGATATTTATAGCGGTAGGGTAACCGAGTATCATATACTACGTCACTTTTTAATATATAAGTTTAGTTATATTTTGTTTTTTGAAATAAATTGGTCAGATTTTCAAGTTAGATTATCTTATAAGAAGTCTTTCATTTGTTTCAAAGTGTTGAGTTATTAATCGTGTTTAACATTATTATTAGAAGATTATTCTACCTACTTATTCAATTCAAATTATATTTGGTAAAAATGTTGTGGTTCGATCTTTCACTAAATTTACTAAATTATCATGACATTAGATCCAAATGTGAATTTGTTGGAGAAAGATGATGATCATGGCAAATATGTTTTGGAGAATATAATGGACAGAGCAAGATAGGAAAATTGGTGATGGTTAGGACTTCTCGATATTACATGTGTTGAGTGTTACTTCATGATCATAATAATAAGTTGGATTTTTTTGTATATATATATATTTGAGACAGTGAGAATCAAGAGCAGCCCGCGTTGAATCCGTGAAGGCCTGCTAAGTTACAGGTGAAATTGAGTTCAATTTATGAAGTATGTAATCGTGATCACTAAGGAGACCGTGTAGTTCATGGAAAGCAATTAATGGAGAGCATGTGAGAAGGTTAGTCTTGAGTCTATTATATTCTTTTCACACGCCCGAGACAACAAGCATGACAAAATCTTTATCTTTAATGGGTTCTTTGATGTTAGGAAGAGCGACATCTCTTGAGCACGACAAAGGTAAGCAAGCGGTGTTTCATCACCTTTCATGGTAATTTTAATAAGTTGGGTTTTAAGGTGTATTATCTGGAAAAAATTGTAGGAGAACATGCACGCTCGAGTGCAAGCCACATATCATTAAAAGTGGTTCCCTGGACATTCTACATTATGAAAAGAAGATTCAGAGATGGTTGACAAGATGATCAACCTAATAGGATAGTTAGGATTGCTGGTTGTAGAGGATTTTTCTTCGGTAAGATTGGTGACCATCTTTGGTGGACAAGGATTGACCCATTCACATAACCAAATAGATTGTTTGTTGTTAAGAATGGTTGGATTATCGATTTCCAATAGCCATAATTCATAGGCGATAAAGTGAATGGGAACTTGTGTGCGTTGTGAGCATGTTTCTTAGCAGCAAAGATTGCAGCGATGAGCGCAGTGGATAATTGGTTGTTGGATCAATAACAGAGGCATAGAACCTAGGGAACCTGGCCCCATTTTTTATCGGAGCTGCAGTGGGCAGGCCGATGGTTCGGATAGATGATCGACCTTGGTGCTCTGATACCAAGTTAAACCGATAAGTCATAATTTTTATATATCATAATCACTATTACAAGATACCAATTATATAGAGTAACGATTTACACTTTGATACCATGTAGTATTAACTTAAGAACAATTATGATCTAACATTAAAATATGGTCTAACATCTCGAAAGGGCTTTTTAGTATCAGAAGAAGATCGAGATGGATTGTTTTTTTTAGATTTAGGTTGATGTATTTGAGTTAACGGATTTTTTTTATTTAAAACGGGTTATATGATTTGCGAATGAACGTAGTGTTGTCAAGTGTCAAAATGAGAATGCAAGTGGTTTAGAAAAGTGACATGTGTCCTTTTAGTTGCTCTTTTATTAGCATAGGAAGATTCATAAATTTCCACTGAACTCTTCAGTATCTACAAACATTCAAACCGTTTCTACAACCACTCTTCAGTATCTAAAAACATTCAATTCGTTTCTACAACCCACGATAAACGAAAATAAAATACAAAAATTAAATTCAACCCGGAAAAGAACATTTGGTAGAAGCTTACATAAAACATAGTAGATATGAAACTAGAAAAAACTAAAAATATGTTTGGCCTCTTGGAGGTGGCTAAAAGTGGGTATAGATCAACAAACTGAAGAATCAAACCACAATCAGACAAATCAGTTGCTTTCAATTTAGTCTGGTCTGATTCACATGCAAACCGAATCAGTTTTTTCTTCAAACTTGCAAGGACGCTTTTCAGGCTTATATATTCAAGCTAATATAAACTTGTCACAGTCCGGTCTCAAAGACAGTCTAAACCAAACCGGTTGGTTATTGATCCTGGTCCCGTTTGACTCGGTACAATTTATGTGAACACACATACGGATTCTTCTGAAAAATTTACATGAAGAATCAAACCAAGAAATAACCCACCTTTGGTTATATATTATGAAATATGAAAGGCTTCATCAACAACTTTAAATGTCTAATAATTGTCCTTCAAAAGGTTTCTATTTACCATATAACCCTCCAACTTCATTTCATAAACAAGCAATTCATAGATATCTTCTGAACTAATATGCAAATAGTCACCAACATGAAACTCATGAACCCGCGCATCAATCTCAATCCAACTAAAACCAGGAACTTTAGTGACACCATTTTGTCGCATAAGCGATCTCATCTTCGCACAATCATCCCATTTTTTTGAATTTGCATATATTTGTGATGATATTATATAGTTCCCAGAATTCATAGGCTCGATTTCCAATAAAAGCTTCATAAAGCATTCACTAACATCTAAATTTCTAGCTTTCTGGCACGCGCCAAGTAATGCACCTAACGCAATTTCATCGGGTTTTTCAGGCATTTTTTGAATAAAATCCCATGCTTCGTATACCAAACCCGCTCTTGATAAAAGATCCACCATGCAAGAATAATGCTCGATTTTAGGAACCAATGAAAAAGACGCGCTCATCAAGTCAAAGAATTTACTCCCCTCGTTAACCATTCCACCATGCACGCACGCAGACAACACTCCACAAATGTCACGTCATCAGGGGTAATATCGTCATTTTCTTCCGACATTCGGTTAAATAATAATATAGCTTCACGAGGCCGGCCATTAAAAGCAAGAGCAGAAATCATGGCATTCCATGTGACCTTATTTTTTATAGGCATTTTTTCAAAAACTTTATACGCATTGTCCACGGTCCCACACTTTGCATACATGTCGATTAACGTGGACCCCACGTATATATCATGTTGCAAACCTCTTTCACATGCATACGCGTCTACTGATCTCCCAACATCAAGAGCACCAACAGATGCACATGCAGAGAGAGCGCCACTTATTGTAATGTTATTAGCGTTTACACCCTCATCTTTCATCATGTTAAACAATGAAATTGCTTCGTCTGATAACCCACTTTGAGCATATCTGTTATGTTAAGATAATAAAAAGATGAAAAAGATTAGTGAAGCCATCTACTTAACATGTCAAAGCAAACAAATTAACATCATATATATAATACGCTAATATATGCAAAAAAAAAAAAGTTGATATGAGAAAATAAGTACTTACCCTGTAATCATGGCGTTCCAAGTTACCAAATCTTTTTTGGTCATTTTATCAAAGATCCTTCTCGCAGACACCAAATCGCCACATTTTGCATA
>WOUH02000045.1:3528125-3545069 GCA_009936405.2 Stevia rebaudiana | reverse complement strand
TTGGGGCTTAGGTTTTTGGGGGCGAGAAAAAGTTCGACGAGACGGTTTCAACGCCACTAAAATGAGCTCAATCAGGGTCCGTTTGATACCTACTTACTATAAGGATCCTCCCTAGGATAACCTCACCCTATTTTTAAAACATAAAAACAAAAAAGTGGAGGGTAGTTGAGAGGGTACCATTGCCACTAACAGAGAGTACTTGAGACAGTAGTTGAAAAATTTGACATGAGATGATTTAATTGGATAATTTGAAAGGGTACTTATAAATACCCTCCTAGGCTCCCACCACTCCCTCCACCCTTATATGTTGACTTACTAATTTGTTTAGTCATGCATAAAAGGTTTACATGGGCATGTAATAGGAGAGACGTTAGAGATTATAGAGAACATTTACTTTAACTATTAATTTGATAAAATGGTTAAATAAGTTCTTGAATTTTTTAAATTTCAATTTTATAACAACTATTTTAAAGTTATGGATCGTTTGTTTATAATTAACTCTCAGTTATCCGAGCGAGAACAGGTAAACAAATTAGAACTTGAGAAACATATTGAAAACCAATGAGATTTTACAGTTTCACTACTGTTACAATAGAATAGGTTAAATGGGTGTAGTACTTAAGAGAAAAAGATCAAATGTGTAATAAATAAATAGAGATTTGAAAGTAATATGGTGAAGCTATTTTATATATACAAGAAAGAAAAATTAAACTTGTCATATAAACTTGAAAAAAGACTACCAAATTTGACAGAATGTTTCAACATATTGACCCACCAACCGCCTATCACCAAACCCCAATAATCCAACGTCATCATCCATATTCATTATAAATAAATTTCGTTAATTCTTTCAATTCACATTTAACAAATTTAATCAGCACAGAATCATGTCTGCTCAAATCTCTGGCATTTCTTCTACATGTCAAACTGCATCATTCAAAGATCCACAATTTTTTTATAAACTGGGATTCATTGGATCATCAACAGTCTCGTTTTCTTCTAAGATCAATGCAAATATTTCATTCAAGTATTCCACTTACTTTTCTATTATTTTATTTTTATATCAAACAGTAATTACACACATGATTAAAACATTTTTCCTATTTTCCTCAAAATACTTAATGCCACGTGTTGAATTTTAGAAAATTTAACCACCAAATCCCCGTAGGGACAAGTAAATTCTTGTTATTATCAGAATTTAAAAACCGGTCTAGCTCCATGAAATTAATTTGCACCAATATTAGACATTCGTTATTTGACATTTTTGATACATTTGCACATAGAAATCACCCAATTTGGATGTAAATATGTCAAATGAAAGTCAAGTCTTAATGTAAATATATAATCACCATTTGAAACCACTATAAACATATAAATGGTCACTATCTATGTGGATACCACACAACAAAATGATTGATTATTTTGGTTTTATTGTATGTTGGACTAGATCTTTGGAGGCTAAAAGACTTCATAAATCTTGTACAACATGTTCAGCAGTATTAACGGAAAACAACTCTGAACAATTTGAGCTTGACACCACACTGAGTCCTCGAGTCAACTCAGTAAAGGCATCAAAAACTGTGGCTATAAGCGACCAAGCCACCGCTCTTGTAGAAGCTGGCGTTCCCATCATTCGTTTAGCTGCTGGAGAACCTGATTTTGACACCCCTGCGGTTATCACTGAGGTGGTTTATTTATTTAATTATTATTATTATTATTATTATTATTATTATTATTATTATTATTTTTTTTTAAATCTAACCCACTCTTTTTCTTTTCTATTGTTATAAAAAAAACATGGGAAACTTCACGTAATAGTAAGAAAAAAAGTCGCTCAATTCCTTTTTTGTCTCTCTAAAGTTACTCAGCTTTAAATTACTAATATAATATTACGTTATTATGAGGTTATCATGTTACCCCCTTTTATTTTAGGTCTAATGCTTAGATGGATATGTTGGTTTACTTTTTTACGCTTAAAGCATAGAAGTTAAGGACCAAAAAAGGTTAAGTGATTTTGTGGAAAAGATAGAAAACTTTTTTTTTGAATGAAAAACACACTCACCTAATTTACTCTTAAATTTACACCACCCTTCAACGTTCTCTTTTTATAATAGTGAACATGTTTTATAAAATTTTATGTAGGCTGGAATAAATGCAATTCGTCAAGGTTACACAAGGTATACTCCTAATGCCGGTACCCTAGAACTACGAACCGCGATATGTAAGAAACTAAAGGGTAAGTTCCATCATTTAGACAATGTCCTGCATCTTGACCAATATGGAGTGATGAATATTGAATTATAACTATTTGATAATATGTATATTTATTTTATTTTCTAGAGGAGAATGATATTTGTTACACTCCTGACCAAATTGTGGTTAGTAATGGTGCAAAGCAAAGTGCACTACAAGCAGTCCTTGCTGTTTGTTCTCCAGGAGATGAGGTCAATTGCAATCTATTATTTTTATATATAAGTTTTAGTAATTTATGGAATTATATTAATTTTATATTTTAGTTGTTGGATTATTGTTGCTTTTCAGGTTATAATTCCAGCTCCCTTTTATGTGAGTTACCCTGAAATGGCAAGATTGGCTGATGCAACACCTGTGATTATTCCTTCAAGCATTTCAGATAATTTTCAAATAGATCCGAATCTTCTAGAATCTAAGATTACCGAGAAATCGCGCGTATTAATTCTTTGTTCTCCATCTAACCCGACTGGCTCGATATATCCAAAACAATTGCTTCAAGAAATCGCTCGAGTCGTTTCTAAGCATCCAAGACTATTGGTAGCATAATCACACATAACATAACATAACAAAACATAAGTAAACTAGTTTTAATTAACATTAACATTTATTTTTTTGTTATATTTAGGTAATCACCGACGAAATATACGAGCACATAATATACGCGCCAGCTGTACACACGAGCTTTGCATCTTTGCCTGGCATGTGGGAACGCACACTAACAGTTAACGGGTTCTCTAAGGTATTTACTTACATTAATCATTCGAAATTCTTCGTAATTATTTATTAATAATCATTTACTAACTACCATATTACCCATAATAATAATAATGTGCAATTACATAGACTTTTGCAATGACTGGTTGGAGACTTGGATACATTGCTGGTCCTAAACATTTTATTGACGCGTGTAACAAAATTCAAAGTCAGGTAAATAATGTCATATTAAGTATAGTTTAAGAGTCATTATTCATTTTAAACTTTTTTTTTAATGTGATATCTTTTGCAAAATGACACAAATGGTCCCTCGATTCGTTGTTTCAGTCAACTTCAGGTGCAAGTAGTATCTCTCAAAAAGCTGCAGTTGCTGCTTTAGGAATGGGACACGCGGGTGGAGAAGCCGTAAAACATATGGTTAAAGCATTTTGTGAACGACGAGATTTTTTGGCCTCGTTTTTCCGGGAATTGGATGGTGTCAAAATATCTGAACCCCAGGTACAACTGTACAACTAATATATACCGTCAGTTACATGTGAGAATGTTTATTTTTTCAGTTTAAAAAAAATTGTTCTAACGGTTTTTAATTTTATTTTTTATATAATAAGTCACGAAAATACGTATAAAACATACCCTATTTTAATTAATACTAATTTTTATATGGTTTGCTAAGCTTTTCTTGACGAAAGTGAGTTTTTCTTTTATACGTTCCATATATATAGAGGATTGTGTGTCTCATGTGAACCTGATCTTAAAGAGTTAACAACAAAACTCAATTTGGGCCATCCATTTTATAAGTAACTCAGTTTGGGTCCTTCGTTATACGATTTGTACACTATATAACACATGTGTACATTGTGTAACACATCTTAAAATGGAGGGCTAAGATTGAAAAATGGAGGGTTCAGATCTAAGATTAGGTTTACATAATACACGTCTCATAAATATATGAAGATAACTCTGTTAATTTCCAACTATACACATTTGTAACACTTTGGTTTTTCAGGGTGCTTTCTACCTGTTTCTTGATTTTAGCTATTATTATGGCAAAGAGGTTGATGGATTTGGTTTGATTAAGGATTCAGAGTCTCTGTGTCGGTATATACTAGAAAAGGGTCAGGTAAATATTTTCACATTTATCTTAATTAAATAATTATAGATAGGTGAAAGATAGTGAGTCACACAAGTTTATAAATAATTAAAAATATTGTTAATATAAAGAATTAAGCAGGGGGTGTTAACTTAAAAAAAAACATTTCTATTCTTTTTATAAACATGTAATTATTAAATAAATTATCACACAGTTTATAAGATTTGAATTCTAAACAAATCAAGAAATCAATTTGTTTTGTAACATTAACATTAAAAGTATTTGTATCTAATTAATATTAATTTCCCAGGTTGCCCTTGTCCCCGGAGATGCATTTGGGGATGACAGTTGCATCCGGATCTCATATGCAGCATCGCTCTCTAACCTACAAACCGCTGCTGATAGAATCAAGAAAGCTATATTAGCTCTCAACACTCATGTATCTCTTTAAGCATCTACTTTTCACATTAGGGGCAAACTTGTCTTTTTTATTATAACAACAATAATGTTTTTTTGTTGTCTGTAATGTAATTTTCTTTCAAATAATTTTTATAATAAAATTTGGGAAATTATATGTCTGGAACATTACACACTTACTATGGAATTGATAACTACACTTAGTTTTAGTAAGTTAATATAATAATTTTGTTTGTTGAACTTGGAAGGGTTAAATACTCGAAATTGTGTTATAATTTTACAATGAAACAGTGGAATACGAGAATCATTGATTCAACGTGATGTTTTTTATTTCTTGATGATTGTTAATTTATTATTATTAGATCAAATATCACTTCTCTATATCATTGAGGTGTAGGGATGTCTCTCATCCTAAATTGAAGGGTTCAAATACTTTATTAGAATTTGAACTCCCACCTCAATAATAGATAGAAGACACGAGACTACCTTGAGGGCATAGGCTCTTCTAAATAAACTTTATGTGACAAAGATCAATAAAATAAGAAAACGTAATTTGAATAACTCTCAAAATATTATTAAAACAAAGGAAAACTTACTAAAAACCTTAATTACAATGTGTGTTATCTCATATGATTAACTCTAACTCGGTTATTCTATGCACTCATACATAACTTAAGACTTGGCTTTGTATTTGTAAAAACCCAACTTGGTCAACAACTTTATAACTAATTTTGTAATCAATGGAGAGGCCAAAATCGATGCTTGATGCAGAGGCCAAAATCGCCTCTTCGTTTCTAGCGTCTTCCCATCACTTTGTAGTTAAAAATTCAAACCTAATTCTACCATATAATAAGACACTAATCGTTGTGTTGACAGTCCATATACCTAAAACAATATATAACATACGGCCTCGTAACTTTAGAGGGCCGAAGCCTTTGCTTATTTTTTAAAGGTATTGAGCGGGCCCAGACTTCGACCGACCCGACCCAAAGTACCAAATTTTTTTTTGCCGTAATGAAAACTGTTCTGGACTCCGTCAATGGGTCTACGTGGATCAAGAACGAGTGACCCAACTCAAAAGATGATCGCCCTTAAATAAAACAAACAATTAAATAAATAAAAAATATAGAGGAATCATTTGAAATCAAATAAAACGTGACTAAACCAATGATGGCCAGCACAGCTGGTTCTGAGATGTGAGGGTTTTCCAGAGGTCACAGGTTCGATTCCCGCTCGGGACATGCTCGGTTTACGAGGTCGTTGCTATGGACTATGGTTTCCCGCACGGGAACGTAGTTCGGTCCGACTGGGTGGTAGTGCATTGCGCGGCAGCGAGCTTCGAACTCGAGGCTCTCGGTTTACGAGAGCTTCAGGGATTGGCAAGATTGCCGTTCAACTATACCTTTAAAAAAATAAAAAAAGTGACTACGTGAGTGTTTATTTGATTAAATCATGTAAGAATGATGCAACCTTCGTCAAGTTGGCGGTTTCTTCTCCGTGTCGTATAAATCCAACCCGATTGAAAAACCAAAACCAAACCCATTTTTTTCTTGATTTCTCCCCTTTCTCTCTCCTCCGAACTTCTCTCTATTCTCTCTCTCTCTAACATTTCACAGATTCAGATCTGATCGCCGGGAGAAACAGCTCCATAATGGCGGTGGTATCACCTCTTGCCAAATACAAACTCGTTTTTTTGGGCGATCAATCCGTTGGCAAAACCAGCATCATTACCAGATTCATGTATGACAAATTCGATACCACCTATCAGGTATTTCCTTTGTTTTTGTGTTAATTCGTTTCTGAATTTATGCATTTGAAGATGGATAATTTGATCGGGTATTTTGTACGCAATTTGACTTCTGATCGATGTTAGGATGATGAAATCATGTCGATTTTCTATGTCTTGCATGAATTTTTGTTATATTTCTGTTCTTATTTTGATGATTTGAAAAGGTGAAGCTTCGTTGATTAATAGTTTCTGTTGATAGGATTAGATAGTTCAAGCACCCTAGCTAATCTCTTTTTGAGAATCTTATAAGAGCTGAAAGACATTAATGTTTAGGGCCAATTTGCTTTTATTAAGCTAAAATCGATATGAAATTATTGTTCTAGTGTCCTATGGTTTTAGGTTTTCTGTACTACATCCCATGCAATTGCATCAATTCTCATTTTGAGATGTCCTTAATTTATAAGTATGTTTTGTTTGTGAATCTTTTTTCTAGCTTCATCATATCTTCATTGTAATTCATTTTGATATTGATTTTGATCTACCAAATTCATCTCAAATTATTGTTCCCACAAATAATTTTCTAATCTTCTTTTAATTATAACTTATAAGTAGGCATTTCACTATAGTTTGAGAATTATTTTGAACTTGATCGATACAGTTTTCATGTTGGGCAATACGGTATCCTCAAAGATGAATTTAAAACTTTATGAGGTGTTTGGGTGAGCGTTTTGAAAATGATTATGTGATCTTAAATGATGGGAATTAATTAATCAACTATTATAAACCGTTTTGTTGAAGATGGTGCAGATGTGTTATTGCTGTTTGATGTTGATATATAAGAAATTAACATATGAAATGACCCAAAAACTTTTATTTAATCCTTAAAACCTGAAATTATAATAATCACATTTTTGAAGTCAATATACAAATCCAAACACTCATGCAGTTGGTTGATAAATTATGTAAATGAGATCTTTCGACAGTCAAGCTGTTAAAGTAGATTTATAAAAATACTAACTGATTCCATATTTTAGCTACAATTATGTTACATTTGAGAACAACATAATAAAGGCAAGATAAAAGCTCATAATTATATATATTTTATAATTTTAATTTTTAACTGCAGGCTACTATTGGCATAGATTTCTTGTCAAAAACTATGTACCTTGAAGATAGAACAGTTCGGTTACAACTTTGGTAAGTTTTCTTTCTCGTTTTTCTTACATTATGCTTCTTTTTTCAATTGCCCCAACAATTAAAACAAATTATAAAAAAAAAATATTTTACGTGGTTTCAGTTACGTTAAATATGGTTAATATTTTTCAGGGATACTGCTGGACAGGAAAGATTTAGGAGTTTAATTCCAAGTTACATAAGAGATTCATCAGTTGCAGTTATTGTCTATGATGTTGCTAGTGAGTAAAAATCTCACTTCACAAATTATCTGTCATTTTGTTTCTCTCTTACATAATTTAATTTTTTTATTTTTTACTTTTTTTCTAATTGGCACATGTGTCAGTTTTGTTTTTATTTTAAATACCTTAAAAAAATGAAGTTATTCAATTAGTTCATGACAGTTTTCTGAAATAAAAAAAATTATAATCTGTGGAAATTTTTCCAAATTTAGCTACGCGAGAACGCTCTAGAACATGTGGGAACTTTAAAACATTTAAATTATTAGTTCTGTTGTAAGTTGTAACCCAATTCTTAAATTAGATTTATTATTGTTACAGATCGACAGTCGTTCTTGAACACTGTAAAATGGATAGAAGAAGTGCGTACCGAGCGAGGCACTGATGTCATTATAGTCCTTGTTGGAAACAAAACTGATCTTGTTGACAAAAGGTTTGATATTTTACAATTTTACCCTCTTATACTGTAAAAGCTGCAGGTTTTTGTGAAACTAGTTATATTTAATTTTCCTATCTTATTTGGTAGACCCGTATATTATACATGGGTCTACCAAAATATGTACTTACAAAAAAGATTGAAGCTTTTATGTTCCTCTGAAGTTGCTCAACTTTCATTATGTGTTTTAAATGTTTAATCAAGTGAAGTTTTAATACAAGTGTTAAAATTTTCTAAATGGAGCATATATGAATCATATATACTATTTAGTAATTTCTTGTTTTATTAAATTAACTTGAAGCAAGAGATAACAGTGAAAAAAAACTTAATCAATAACCAAGTTTTATAATCTTTAAGCTTAAGTCGAATTCGAATGAAGAATAATCACAAAATATTCTACTAGGATTTGTATATATTCCAATTTTGACAACATTTATAAATAAAAATTTCACAAGTAATGAAAGTTGAGTGACTTTAGCAGAACAACGAATACTTTTAGTGGAACACTTGAGAAACTTGGTTATTATTGTGTTAAAATTTACCTTACAACATTTATAACTACATGCTTTTAGTTTACCTATTGACCTGTTTAGATTAAGACTTAAAAGTATCCATTTATTGATGAGGGTAATTGGGTCAAATTGGCATCATATTGTAAGTTGAAGTATCTTTTAGGTTATGTTCTTATTAATTTTGATGATCAAATAGGCAAGTTTCAATTGAAGACGGAGATGCAAAATCTCGGGAATTCGGTGTCATGTTTATCGAAACCAGTGCAAAAGCTGGATTCAATATCAAGGTTTAATCTGTCACCTTATAATATCTATATATATATATATATATATATATATATATATATATGTTACATATGTTACAAATATTTCGTTGAGAAACGTTTTTTATTTTTATTTTAGGGCTATTAAAAAAAAGCACTCGGCGCTTTTTCATTTTTTTTATAAAAAGTGATGAAAATGCATTTAAAAGTGAGCCTTTTTTATAAAAAAATTTGAACTTAGAGTTTTTTAAGGTTCTTTAGAGTTTCTAGGGTTTTCATAGTATATTTACACTATATATATATATATATATCAGACTTACCACAATTTCTTAATATACAAAAAAGGTTCTTTAAAATGTAAAATATTAATAACTTTTTAGTATTTCTTTTTAATATATTGGATTTTGGGATAAAAAAGCAAGCATTACATATAATTAAGGTTAAAACAATGTGTTTGTTTGGCTTGTAAAACAAACAGCCTTTGTTTCGGAAGATTGCGGGTGCATTACCAGGAATGGAGACTCTTTCTTCGACAAAACAAGAAGACATGGTTGATGTGAATTTGAAATCTTCGGGTAATGCTTCAAATTCAGATAAGCAAGGTGGAGGGTGCGCGTGTTAGAAACAAACCTAACCTTTTAAATTCATTGTATGTTGATAATTTTGCATTTGTAAGTCACATTATCGAACTAACAAGATATGGTGCATCTCTACAATACCTTACATTCACCTTATGCTTCACAAAACCAACACTTTTTTTTTGTTGCTTTCTTATATCTTTGTTGGTTGCTTTGTTGGTTTTAGTAATTATTAATAGCTAGTATCTTAACTTGTTACAAACTGAACCTTAGACAATACAACATTTAAGTAAAACACCCTATACTTATATAATCCTATTAGAGTCGCCTAATTTAGTGCTATTAACTAACATCATCAAACATGCACTAGAAATCCTCACAAGTTGGTGAAGAGGATACATCATTAACCACCATCATATTACCTTGAGAATTGAGTTAATCGAGATAGATGCAAGTTGTGCACTTATCCCATTAGTGACGGATTCAAGAATTTTTTTCATGAGGTCAAAAGTTTTACAAATTTGGTTTTGTAATGCTACATATAAAAAGAACTTCAATCCAGTTTGAGTCGGGTTGGACGGGCTTAACATCTAAATAAACACTAAAAAGTAAAATTTAAGGAAAAGGTTTAAGAAAAGAGTAATGGGTTTGATTTTTTAGTGGTTCAGCTAATGAGTAATTAACTTATTCATATAAAAATACTTATTAGCAAGGCACTCCAAGACAATTAGGTCCTAAATCCAGGCGTGAGGAGCTACTTTAATGTTATATTTTTAAACTCTTACTAGAAAATACTTAGGATAATCCCCCCCCCCCAAAAAACAAAACACACACACACACAAAAATATGATATATATGGACCCTCTCTCTTTATATAAGTTTCTCTTGGTATTTAATAACTAAATTTACAAAAGCAACCTTGTTAAAAGAGATTTGTTTGTTTGTTTATAATTATCTAATTATCTTGAGTAGTGACATTCCTATAGGCCTTTGCCTTTCGAATCCATCCCACAATGCTGATACATTCATTCGGAAATATAATCATTTTATAGAAAATTAAATTTCCTAAACCAAAAAAAGCATGAGAAGAACTTTAACCTTACAAGATTCACATATAAGGTTTCCGGTATTTGTTTTTCGAACATGATTTTTGTTATTTTGAGACAGATTATTGCCCAATTCAAGTTCATATTTGGATTCTCGTGAGTTTTTAACCTGACCAAGAATTATTATGAATATCACGCGACAACCACTGTTTAAGAAAATGTTTATAGCACTTCAATGAAATTGATATTTAAAAAAAACTGACACTACCCTTAATTATAAAATAAGCACATATGTGCATATATTTCAACAAAAAAAAAAAAACTACAAATATCATATCTTATAAACCAAAATCTTTAATCATTAAAATTTTACATATATTCTAATTAGTTTATATATTAAATAGTATGTTCTATGAACTAACTGGAAAAGTTGAACAAACATTTTGAATCAAACTGTGGATATGTTATGTGAACTAACTTCACGTGAAAAGGCTCATATTTTAAATTGACCATTTTTTTCTCTGTTTTAGTTTGACTCGATTATAAATAAAACATTAATAGAATTTATGAGGCAGTGGTTAGTATTAAAGAGGATTTCATTGCCTTATTAGACAGAAAAAACTCATGACTTTAAAGTTTTAATAACACTCATTCATTTCCATGTAGTTCACCTACTTTGCATATGCACAGAAAAGCCAGAGAGTAAAATATAATAAAACTGACTTAAAAAGTCTTCCAAATTAAAGATATATCAATGACAAAACATTTCAAGAATGTTTTTTCTCCAATTATGTACAAATCAAGAGAGAATTATACTTCTTCAGTAAAAACGAGTCTTGGTACGCAACTATATATATATATTTTTGAAATTTTTAAAAAGTGTTTCTGGTACAAAAAAAGGTGAAATTACAAATTGAGAGAAAGTGACGATAAGTTCAGTCCGAATGAATAGAGGCGTCGCTCGCAAGTCTTACTCTCAGTGTCAGATATATAAGTATAATAGTCCCTAAACTCGACCTGTATAAACACAAATTGAACAAAAAATGTCATAGTTATGATTCACATTTGTATCTACGCTTATATATAGTTAGGGACTGTATAAATTGATAACCCCCCATGAGTAAAGAAAACCCATGTAAAAAATCATTATTAAATTATTTTAAATATGGTAGGTTTTATATGATTTTCATCACTTCGTATAAAAATAACTAAAAAAAGCGACCGAACACTTTTTAAAAAAATCAGAAAAAAAGAAGATGTTTTTGAATATGTATAAAAGTAGTGCAAGTGTTTTTACACATGTAACAAGCTGCTTTACATATGTAACATACATTTTTTCACCAAAAAATCAATAAATAATATTATTTAAAAAAATCTATAAATAAAATTATTTAAAAAAACCTACTTGGTGCTTTTTTAAATCTACTTCACCAAAAGTCATAAAATTGAATGTATAATCCAAAATAAAAGGAAAAAAAAAAAGTTTAAATTTTTTTTAAAAAAATGGGTTTACATGGTTTGCATGACTCAAGTGGGTTTCCATATTATCCCTTCCCTATACATACATACATATATATATATAGGTGCAAGTTCTATTAAGAACTCTTTTTTCTACGGAACTGTAAGAACTAATGCTCAGCCAATCAGAATTTTTCTAATTTATTAAAACTTTATTTTATGTTATTTATTATCAAGGGGTTAAAATTGGAAAGTAAATATATCAGATAATAACCGCACATGCGGTTATTTTTTCAAATTAATTTGTTCGCGTAAAAAACCCTATTCGCTGCACCCTTCAATTTGCAGAATTTTGATTCTAAATTCGGTACATAATCTGGTGTTCGTATTTGATTTAACAACTATCATATCAAATCAATGGTTCTTTCATTTTGTATGGTTCTTAAGGGAACCTAACCCTATATATATATATATATATATATGAATATTAAGAAGATGATAAGTTATAAACTTACAAGAATGAGAAGAGTAAAACAACTTTTCTTGAATTAAACGATGCGACACGCTTATATTTCCTTGATCTGGGAGCTTCAACAACTTTCTCACCTGCAATTTTATCTGTTCAAACACTTTCAATCCTTTGATTGAAATAATAATCAACTTTTATAAAAACTTTACTACACTTATGACCCCATCCGTGAAATATAACCCAAAATAACATGTTTTTTAAATAATAATTATAATAAGAAATGAATAGAATATTGTATGAAGTATAAAAGATTGTTATAAACCTCGAGTGGTAAACTTGGATAACATCAGGCTGTGGTTCATCAACAACTGCATGTATTTACCTCCCATATCGAAGCTGATCTGTTTTTGCAATGATTTCTGAAAAATACCATTACTAGATAAATTAAATAAAAATAAAATTAAATTTTATCATTGCAAAATCCCCCACTAAAAATTAGAATTAAACAATATGGAAACATTTAAAAATCTCTAAAGAGCATTCACAGTAGGTCCTTTTATACTTAACCTTATAATTTAGAAAAAAACACATGTATCCTTAAATTTGTTAACTTTAAAAACCAATTCCCTATATATATATATATATATATATATATATAAAAGATTTCTTTATTCATTTTTTATTACCTTTTCTCTTTCTTCCCCTCACAAGTCACAACCACATAAGAAATGGACACACAGAATGAATATTAAATAATGAGTCTTTATATTTAAAGAATCACTGTAATTTCCTTATAATTATCCCTCATAATAAAGATCGTAAGGGGGTTGTTACTAAGCTATTTTCCTTACATTTACATTAAATTTTAACAACGGGGTTTTGATTTAAAGATCCTAACCGATAAAATCTTTAAAAAAAAGTAGCTAAAAGAAAAACGGTTAGAAAAAACATATTACTGTATTGTGATAATAGACCTTTTGTAATCCTATTTAACACACTAATAATATATCAAAAGTTCAAGAATCTGGTCAAACAAAATTTCAGGTCAACCCCATCTCACACAGACAAAAAAATCACATTTTGACCCAAACCCATTTCGACCCACCCGTTTAGGAATAAAATGCATACTAATTGTGAACACATATATAATAACACGACTCACTTACCGTCAATACTTGCTCATTATTGCTTTGAGTATTTAACTTCCCATTTTCAATATCATTAATATTATCAGAATACGCGACTGCATTTTCCACCATCATGTTGATGTAACTTTGATTACTCAAACGACCATCTAATGACAGCTGGCTTTTAAGTGGAATAACAACCTCTGTTGATGCAGAATTTGAGAAATCTATTGGTAGTTCATTGTCACATTCATCAGACAATAGTACAACAGTATATGCATCACATTCCTACATAGATACAATAAAACAAATCAAAACAACAAAACCTATGAACATTTTGTCTTCTTTAATGTGTTTTGCCAATTGTCTTTAAAGGCTGCATTAGGAAAAAGATTAAGAGGATATAATGTAATTGTAACGATTTTCCCCCGATTTACTTGTAAATTGGTCGATTTAGATTATGTTATTTTTCTAAAACTTTTTAACCCACCCGAGTGAAAAGAAAAGTAATAACTTAAACGAAATAAATCATATGAGTTATAATCCATCCAAAGTGAAATTATTTTATTAAAAAGAATCATACTTTAATAACGTTTATAGACTACAATCCAATAACCCATTTTGGTTATATCTATCACAATAATTGTTACTATTTTACAAAAAGTTTGGACAAAAACAATTTAATTTTTAAGTCAACCCAACCCAAAATTGTAACAGAAAAATCCAACCCATTTCGCAAACAGCATCATTTATGTTAAAACACATATGGCTCCATCTGACATAAACGTGTATGCATCCATCATCTGCTGTCACAATCCAATTAATTATAATCTAAGGTCAACATGGTCAGAAAAGATATCGACAACCGAATGTGGCCCTAAAAATCGAATTAGGTGAAAACGTTCAATTTACCAACAGTTACAAGACCTAGAAATCACAATCATTCACCAACTTTCATCGCATTACAGTTAACATTGATGACATTTTTATATTTAGAATGAGATAAGTGTCAACAAATCAAGAACAAAGTCGAATAGATCCGTGATCTGAACTTCCCCAAATGGTACATTTGGCGGAAAGCTCGAGATTGAACCGATGAAATTGAAATTAGGAACATAAGTTCAAACAGGGATTCAGTTAAACGGAATTGAAATCAATTTAAGCACATACAAAGAATAAAACACATGATGCAGACGGAAATCATCGTTTTTCAAAAAAAGGAAGAGAAATCAAGAGCAAAATCAACGATTAAAGCAAAATGCAGAGGGAGAGTTGGTAAAAGAACCTCTTCGGTGGAGTTGACCGCCATTGAATTGAAGTTTTGCATGTTTACTTCTGACTGGTTTTGAGAATGGTGTGAAGCTACAAATGGGGCGAATTGGGAAGCAACAGATGGGATTTGTGGAGATGAAGAAGATGGTGATGATGGGTTTTGAGCATATTTTGTAAGATTTGTGGAGAGAGATGAAGTTAAATAAATAGTATAATAAGGGGGTAACGTACCAGTCTGTCTGAACAACACATTGATGAAGACGACAAACATTTCTCTTTCCTTTAAAACCTGACAAAACCCAAAAAAGATAAAAATGAAAACAATCTCGTGAACATCATTTTCAACAATTGCTTGTAGAATTTTTTAGAATCGGAAAGAGACACCTTGACACGGATCTATTCGATCTATTTTTATATTTATTAATTTCTACAACGAGACACATCTTAACCAACTTAACATCTTGTCGCATTCAAATGTGATATTTTTTTTATCTTTATTCATATAAGTTCAAATAATTAAATAGATGATACAATAATATGTATACAACATGATAAAATAATTAAATGGATGAATCAAATGATATCTAATAATCCTGAGAACGTATTATTGATTGCAAAAGACATGTTTCCTAATATGACAATCTGATTGATTCTCGTTTATGATGTACTATTATGATGGAATAGGAATATAGGATGAGAGGCAGAGGAATCACGGTTGAAATGTTATGGTCCCGTCACTGAAACATAATCAAGTGACAAAACACGCAAAGCTTGCATGCTGATGTTCTTTATTATTGTATCGTATTTCATTACGCGACTAACTCGAGTCGACCAGAATCAACTTGAAAATTTTTATATCGGTTCCAAAAAATTGAAACTTTTAAAAAAAATGACCTTATAAGAATAAATTTCTAGATTAGCCACTCGAGATGGCGTTATGGATTTGTTACTTAACTCACAAGATGAATTAGTGTACACGAAGTCGTCGTGGGGAAAAACCGGGGGAAGCTTAACCCGGTACGGGCTCGGGGTGTTTTGGGAAGTATTCAACAATTCTTCCCATATGGTGGGGAATCAATTTTGGTACCGTCGGAGGATAAATGTGTGATGAGGTGGAAATATGAGGAAATATAAAAAAGGTCTTGTTATATACCCTCAAATAACTATTTTAACCTTATAATTTTCATTATTTTGCTTTAATATATTCAAATTAAGTAAATCACCTAACTTAAAACTGCCACCAAACAACAGTAGTTATTTTTTTTATGATATAACATTTTATGACCATCGAAAGGCATTGATTGTTGAAATCGAGAGAACACAAATCGAGCTTCTGGGCACCGTCGATGAGATTAGATGGTCCTATGGAAGGGAGGTTGTTGGGTATTGCATGTGGCCTAGGTCACGAAGAAGGTAGGTTTTTTTCCTTAGTTTTTTTATATTATTACACTGTAATTTTTAATTTAGAAGTGTTTACAAGAAAGTTTAAGTAAAACTAAGGGTGGTGTATATTTCAGGGTAGTTCTCTTCGGGTAGGGCGGGAACACCACCATTAGAGGTGTTTAAACCGGGTCTTTTTAACAACTTCTTGGTATCGGTTTTGGTCAACAAAGTCAATAACGGTAGAGATAGAACTATTTTCGGGTAAGTTTGGGTTTTTGATGGTTTTTTATTGGTTTTTGGCCAATTCCTAACCGGTTTTGGCTGGGTAAAGCTGTAACCCACCCAAAATATACAATACACTATTTTGTTTTCTATATGGACCTATGTATACAGAATATAACAGTATGTTGAACCATCATACCTTATGAAGATGCAGTACTTGGACAACAATTTAACCTTCTTCAACTAGCTTTTAACTGTCACAAACTAATTTGACATACTAAATTATGACATACGAACTGTGGCCTTGGGGGCACAATCTTAGAGTTTGCAAGATCACATTCTCCCGGGGTGTGGTACTAATGGGTTGGACTCTGATTATGGGTATGCAATGGATCGCTTGCACATATCTCTTCCTGTAACGATTGACTATTTTCCGGCAGTCAACCGATCAATTTCCGACCTTTGACTATTTGTAAATTGGCGGTGCGCCATCTGTAATTCAATATTTATGAAAATTAAATATTACCATTGTATTCTATTCTAAGTTTTGATTAATTTAACTG
>WOUH02000045.1:3504181-3525647 GCA_009936405.2 Stevia rebaudiana | reverse complement strand
TGGAACCGGTTCCGGTTTGGAACCGAACCGGTTAGGGCGGTTCCGGTTATTCAAATGGTTGAACCGGTTCCGGTTTGTGGCAGGAACCGGTCGGCAAAGAACCTTTAGTCCAAGGAACCGGTTTGGAACCGGTTCTGGTTCCGAAAAAAAACCAGTATGTACACGTCTACGCCAGGGGCTCAAATTATTGACTAGTTTTTTTTTTTTTTTTTTGAACAAATATTTATTACACCAAATTAACCTTGTACCTGTAAGAATTTGAACTCTCATCACTTTTGTGAGAGGTATACACCATACCACTAGACCATTTGGTCATTGGTAACTATTGTTTAGTAGCTTAACAAGTTGCACTCTCCCTATGTTTATGTATAGTTTTCAACATTTAGACCTACAGAGTGATAAAAGACATAATAAATGTCTCAATCATACATTAAAATACGATTTATGTGCTTTAAAAACGGTTGTTTTCATTCCACTTGAATCTCATTATATACATTTTAACAATTTCACCTTTTTGAAAACGCGGTCGCAAAAAATCATAAATAGTTTAAAAAAGGTATATCAAATTTTACTTTAACCTCATTAACAATTTCATTGTTTTAGAAAACTTATATACAAGTTTATTATTAAAAACTGATAAACAAACTTCAAAACAATCAAGCAAACTGGGATCAATACATGGTCGAAAAGAGACTTGATATCTACAAATTAAGGGGTAACTTTGTGGAAACATACCTAAGTTTTAATTTTGTTTTAATTAGATCACTCAAGTTTAAATAGGGTTTCAATTCGGTAACTAGATTTCAAATTTTATTAAATTATAGGTTTTAACATGTTCTTTAGCATGTTTTTTTTTTCATGTTTCGACTAGTAAATGTTGACGTGGAGTCATGATGCGATTTTTTTTTTATTAAATTTTTTAAAATAATTAACATATATTATTAAATTTTTAAATATAACTACATATATTGAAAAACCTACCCCGCATATCATCCCCTACATGTTTTTCTTGACACAAAAAAATCCGATGATAGCTTAATTTGAAGGTTAAGTGACCCAGATTGAGCGAAAAATACATCAGTGAACTAATTGAAACAAAATCGAAACTTCGTTATGTTTCTATGAAATTTCCCGCCGAAATTAATGTGACATTTATCATCTGTGTTATCCATCTATAGACTTTTAGTATTCTTTCTAAGGTCACATGTCCCATCTAGCTATTGTTCAAAACATTCATGGACCATGATGACCGATGATGGAGGATGGACGACCTAACACCTTTAAGCCGTTTTGGCTATTTGATTAAAACTAATCATTCACGTACTAATCCATCACATATATATCAAATAAAAAAACTTTTCATGATGTGATAGACACATCCCTCAATGGCTCAATTGCTATAGTCACAGAAGAAACGGTTAGCATGAATGACTGTGTTGTTAATCTACGAACATTGTGGCTTTTAAGGGGCGTCAAAAGTCAAAATTGAAAACCTACATTAATCTATATTCTAAGCTTAAAATACAATTTAGTTTGTGATCGCTAAAAACTATTTCAAAATACATACAAAATAAACTAAAAATCACACTATATATATTAAAATTATATGAATACAAATTATAATCATTAGTAAAACTAAATAATATGCCAAGTAAAACACCTAGAAAGAAATAGCATTCAACTTAAACATTAATATTAAAGTTTAGTTCTTTTTTGTCTCATGTGATTTGGTTCAAATAACTATTTTGCTTCAAAGCAAAATTAGTATTTTTATCTATGTGGTTTGCGATATATTCGTGTTAGCTCCAAACCACTAACACCATTATTTTTTTATGTTAAATGCGGGGTACTATAGTCTTTTTATATGTAAGGACTACTGTGTAATGTAATCAAACTAATTAAGGGACCAACTATGAAATAAATTATAAAACTAGGTTATTTGTGTCAAATCTTCAACCATCATGCATCACCGTCATCCATCATTCATCATCATCATCATAATATCATTAATCAACATCATGGATCGTACATCATCATCATATCATCCATCATCACCATCATTTATCACCATCATCCGTATTCATCATCATCATATCATATCATTCATCATCATCATCCAATTTTCATCGATGAATACCCATCAGCTACCACCAATAGTACCACCATCGGCCACCACCTGAAATCTTCAAATCCGGCGACACCACTAGCTGTCTCTCGTTCGCCGACACCATCGTTGAGCATCTACACTGAAACCCTCGCGATATCGATGGTCGATTTCAGATTTGTGATGGTAAATTTCAGATCTGTGACGGTCGTTGGCGACGGTAGAACCTAGTGGTGGTAGTCCTTTTCTCCTATGGTGACGACGACAGTGGTGGCTAGATCTCGACCCTCCTTTTCTATTTCTTTCTCATCAGAGCTGTTGGAAAATGTGGTATGAATGAAAGTCTTAAGAGAGTGTAATATGGGTTGTCCCACATTGGTGGGATGAACAAATGAAAGTTTGTTTATAATAAGAAATCACATTGTATGATTAATTATCTTATAATGTGTTTTACCAAAGCTCCTACCCGCGCGCAGGGGGGGTGCAAAAATGGGTTTCGGATCCGAAATTTCTTGAACCATCGCGTCGCCCGCACGACCTGCGGACACGAATGCGATTTCGAAAACCCGGGTCCGCGTGAGGCCAATTTTTGCACGTTTTGGTAAAATTCTTTCTAGAAAAATCAACTGATACATGAATGAGAGAAGATGAATCACTTCATCTTCATCTTCTCGTTTTAAATGGTGATTTAAATCGCAATAACTAGGTGGCCATAATGAAAGAGTTATTGTTCGGTATTGATATATGAAGATGCATAGGCATCAGAAAAATCACCGAGTTCTCATCTCTCAGACGACGCATCTTCTTGGTTACTTTTCAGGCAAGTGTTTGCAGGTCCGGCGGTAGATTGCTACTGCTACATCCGGTGTATCCTGGGAACAGACGACGAATCTGTTTAAGGAAATTGTGTCAAACACAAGCCCGGTTTATCGTTTCTTTACTCTTTTGCTTTTTTTCTTGATTCCTATTGCAGATTTACTAACAAAATTTATAAATTTATTAGTAAGTACGTAGTAACTACATGTTTTAGAGGGGTCTCAATAAGCCAATGAACATGATAAAAATCAATAAAATTTAAAAAACAATAACCCCAATGCATATTGATGGATCGAGCGTTCACTGATGTAAAACATAAAACATGAAATAAACGTTTTCTTACAAAGAAAGAAAATTATATTTAGACTTTTAGATTATAAAATCAAACTAAATAAAGAAAACTAAAGAAAGAAAATTATAAATGAAAAAAAGGTAAAGGAAAATTAATATTTGTTTGTAGGTGACAACTTATGAATTAGACTTACCGAGTCTTGATATTTTAACACCAAACAATTGCATTTATGTCGATGGCGGCCTTACCCCACCTTCCAAAATTAAGTGCCAATGCTGGGCACATATGAGCCATATTTTGCTCTCTCATCTTCTTCACGTCTCTCCTTCTTTGGGTATCTTGATTGATGAACAATTGTTGTATGTATAGGAAGTTAGATTAAATGAATTAACTTTGAGCGGAGTTTATTACACAAGGGACATTGTCTAGGGTGGAGTTATAATACTATGGACCCTAATAATAGGAATGGTAAGAAGGATTCTAGTCATTAGATCTTATAATCAATTATTAGGGAAGATGCGGTAGCAATTTTGTAAGTATATGAAACTTTTAAATGAGACATGTCACTACCTGTCACATGTCACTACAATGACATTTCCTACTCTTCCTATTATAAGGGTCCTTCCTACTTGAATCCAACCTTTATTAGACAAACCAACCTTTTTGTATGGTTTTAAATTTTAATTAGTTCATTTTCGGAGATATTTCTATATCTTCTTTTGGCTCATTTTTATAAATAAAATAAAAGTATTAGCATTTATAATTTGAATCATCTCAATCGGTAAACAAAGTATAGAACACGACTATTTATGAACTACCGTCACGAATGATTTTTGTTGAATTGAAAGACTTACGAAATCATAAAGATCCCACTCTCCATATATAAGTAGACAAACTTAATCGTCAAGTAAATTCTACCCCCAAAATAAATTTGATAATCCTATCTTAATTTAAATATATACGCTAAAATAAATATAATTAAAACAACCCATTAATTAAGACCTATTTATAAGTTTAGTCTAACAATCACCTTCTAAACTTATAACCCCCCCTAATTCCGATGTGTTCCACTTAGATCTTGAATACCGTGTATCACTTCTAATACTTCAATCCCGATCCTTGGTGTTATGACCGATCCCACCATCGGTCCAAGTTCTTCAAATATCTCCGTCCTGCAACTTTCTCGATCCTTGGTTGTATTGTTTTGGCTTCCCCGACTAACTCGAACATGCCTATGACCTTTTCCTCGAATCGCACTGCCACTTCCTAGGCTGCGATCGTAGTCATCTGATCGAGTAAATACAGACCTTCCTTGATCTTGTCTTGTTCTATCTTGAACTTGACACACCACGCCTCGGTGTTCTTCAATTGTTTCCACCGCTAGAGTATTACCACCCGTGGCCTCTATAATCCGGTCCATAGCTATAGATATCTCAACCATCTTCATTCAACCTATTTGGTTGTTTTTATTTTTATTCTCTTTGAACCTAGCACATGTAATACCCATTCTGCCACCAAAAACCTCTTTTCTCCTTCACTTGCAACGATCTTTTTCTTTACAACGACTTCAATCATTCTTGACCAATCTTGATATTCTTCTTCCCGAGTCCTATATTATGCCGTTCTTGACTATTGATCAAACAAAACAAGCCTACCGCTTATACCGTTTCTTTTTTCCTTGCTAGGCAAGACAAGATTCAAAGCCGCTCGCTTTAACGAATCATTTTCCGTTCGCCTACCACAAATCTAATCTTCAATAGAACAACATACTCCGGTTACTCTGTTCTTATTGACTAGATATATAAAGTCTCAATGATCAAAAGAATTAAAACTATGACTTGGCACAACCAAAAAATCAAATCTCAAACGATTGAAATTAATCAAAAAACCGAATGAAGATGTTTATCTTAAAATAAAAGGAATCTCCGAATCTTTTTTTTCCTTTTGTCTCTTGCTTTTCGTGCACCAAAACTTCAATTAATTGCAACCTTCTTTCGTTCATATATTCCTCTCAGTCTCTTCCATGACCACAACTTAATCCTTTGTCCACTAATTTTCTTTTTGCCGCCAACATAAACATGTAACAAAAAATATTCATACTCATTTCACCGTTGCAATTTGCTTTGGATCTTCCTCCTACTAGTCTCGGTCTTTCGCTCCGATAACAATTGAAGCCTCTCAATCGGTAAATAAAGTATAGAACACGACTATTTGTGAAACACCTTCACGAATGATTTTATTGAATTGAAAGACTTATAAAATCATAAAGATGTAACTCTCTATATTAACTAGACAAACTTAATCCCCAAGTAAATTTTACTCCTAAAATAAATTTGATAATCCTATCCTAATTTAAATATATCTACTAAAATAAAAATAATTAAAACAACTCATTAATTATTACCTATTAACAAGTTTAGTCTAACATATTTATTATATAATTTGTGTTTAATAAAAGAAGAAAGAAGCTCAAGCAAGATTATTAGCTTTTATGACAACGTTAAGTTCAGCTAAGTTTTGGGCTATGTTTTCCTCTTCCTCATTGGTCCATGGGTGAGGGCGACCAATTGGTAACCAAAAGCAAACCCGTGGGGGTTGATGTTTGTTTATGTTTTAGGCTTTTGAAACCAAGAGCAAACCCATAAGAAAAACCCGTGGCTATGCAACGGTGTAGCCCGTTTGCCCATGAGAACTCACCCCTTACCCAACTACCACACTGTTGCCCTAATGCAAAAAATAGTAAGTTTGAAAAAAGAAATAATAATAAAATAAAAATACTAATGTCACTACTAAATAGTAGCCACCAACCCCCAACCCTTTGCACTTTTCTTCCAACCTTCATTCCCATCCATTTTCACAACCTACCTATTTCCTATCTTCTTCACAAATCACCAATTTTTCATTTTTATTATTATTGTGGGGTTGTTTATGTCCACTTGCCAGATTTGACTTTTCTATTTGATTATTAAATTTGGATTTTCATCTTCCCCAACAGCTAATACCTGCCACATTTCTTGAAATGGTGTTCGTATCCACGTAGGACTCACCAACCCCTCAATTCTCACCAACTTTTTTTCGCGTATTTAAACTCCAAATCGAAATCAATAAACCAGAATCATCTTTTGATTCTAGTTTTTTTTTTCTTTTTTTTCGGTGAGAAGAAGCGTTTAGGGAAATGGGTAGTGTTGGTGTGTTGAAAAGTACTACAATGGTGTGTGTGCCATTGATGAGTCATTCCGTCGAACAGTTGGTCGGCGATATGTTGCAGGCGAAGAATGAAGGTGCTGATCTTGTGGAACTCCGACTTGACTGCTTGACGGAGTTTAATCCCGAACAAGATCTCCGGACGATTATTTACAATAAACCGATTCCGATTATCGTCGTCTACCGGTATGTTTAATGTGTACGATTGATTACAAATGCATATCTATGTTCACATCATCTTCTTACGTTACCATTGAGGATTAACAATTTCTCCTGGTTTTTAGATATTAATTAACCTGTTCAACGAGTTTTTGGTTTTGTTTGTAGCCATGGAAATTTTAGTAGTATTGGTGTCAAGTTGTTATTAGTTTACCAATCAAAGAAAATGAAATGGTCTGAAAGAAAAAGAAAATAAGTTAAAAGATAATGAATAAAATGGTTCAACAATCAAAACTCAATTTGATGTCCACACGTTTTTGACTTAGATTACCGAAAAGTTATTGCTAATACACATTTTAATTGATAGTATGTGATAATATTTATATAAATAGAGTCTTCATTTGGGAACCTTAAAAAATTAAAGAATTTTGAATAACCGGCTAAAACAAACTTTGATTGAGGTTATTTCAGCGTCATTGGAATCGGATCGTCGAACTCTAAACATTAATTTGTTAGGGTTCGACGATCTGGTTCTAATGACGCTAGAATGAGCTTAATCGAAGTTCGTTTGAGCCGATTTCTTGAGGTTGTCCAGTTTTTTTTAAAGATTTCCAATAAATATAGTGTGTCACTACTTATTATTAACATATAACATGTGAATTATCAATTATGTATAGTCCTAATAATGATATCCTCGTTCATAAATCATAAATATACTATGTCACTGATAACCAATATAAATATCACATGTAAATTTTTACAGTCATAATAATATTCTGTCAGTGCTTACGAATATAAATATTACATGTAAATATTTATAGTCATAAATAATATCCTCGTTCATAAATATATTCTGTCACTGTGAAAGCTTTTTTGAGGAACCATAAAAGATAAGGAGCTAGTAACACTTGTAAGCTGTTGTTTATTTTTGTACTGAAATTTCTTTTGTATTAAGAATTTTTTTTACTAGATTTTTTTATGAACGGTCCAAAATTGTTCTCAGTCCCTTTATTTTATGATTCCCCAATTAATCTTGCTCTCTATATTGTTTACAAATATAAATATAACATGTAAATTATTAATTTATTATTATCATGGAGTCGGAACCTTTTTAACTACCTGACCAGCCAAATTTTATCTATTAAACGGGTATATAATCTTAAAGTAACCTTCAAGAGCATATGACGATCTTCATTCATATCCATATATTCTTTTCTTGTTACTTTTTTTTCTATGTTGTCTTATTATTTTTTTTAAGTCATAGACAAGTCAACATGGTTTTAGGTTAAAATAGACTATCTATATATTTTATTATATTTTCTTTTTTAGTGAAGAGGAATCTCACCCGACAACTGCATTAATAATATTAATAAAAGAATATAAAAAAGTAATTTATTTTTAACAGCATAAAAAAAGAAACGAGGAAGCTAGGGATACCTACGAGTGCGTTTCTATGGCTCAAATCCTTTGCAACTTGAAAGTGAATAATAAATAAATAAAAAACTCAAGTGAATAATAAATCAATAACAAAACTATTTTTTCAATTTAAGAACAATAAATATATGGATGAGGTTTGAGTATGGATTCATTTTACTTTGGCTTACCATATAATTATATAGATATTGTTTAGATTTAAAGGATAGGATGTAACTCATTTTTAACATAAAACTTTATTTTTTTCTCATAAATTTTAAGGATAATATGTAATATATATCAAATGGAATCTGAGTGCTATGAATTTATAACCTTATTTTAGTGTCATAGTCTCGTCCCTAAGTGGATCCAATATACGCGCCAATAAAACTTTATTGATTCATTTAAAATTAATTTATACCGTTTAAATATAAAAAAACACACATCATTCATACTCACAGGCATACCTGTTATGTAAAACTAGAGATGTAACGTGCAATTGTCACTTACACATGTATACCTTATCTTTTAACATCTTTATCTTCCTATATTCATATTACCATCATACCACATTCTCTAAACTTTCTCTATCTTTTACCTAATCATGATAATAGTCATTTTCACATCTATTCTTTTGTTGATAAAGATGTAATCCTTAAAAGTATTTCAACCTAATTATGTGTGACAATCTTGACTTTCATAAAACAATGTTGAATTTTATTTGTGTACGTAGTTTCCCTTCAAGTTCATGTTTCATGTGTGTCTGTTTTTCTTTAATTATTAAATATTTATTATAGGTAATAATTATATTAAAAAATAAAATAAAAGCAGAAAGCCAACTTTGCTGAATCTGCATATGCGTTTGTCATTATCTTAATTGATTTTCTGTGCCAACTTGCTGAATTTTTATTGGGGGTTGCAGATGGTTCACACATATTGTACCCCTTTTCATGGTACTCAAAAGCTTCTGATTTAAATCTTGAAAAAAAAAATTATTATTAATAAAATGAAAAATATTTTGAAGTAAAGAATATAAAAATTATTAAAAAATAAGCTATTTAAATTTAACATCCATGAGAAAAATATCTTTTTTATGATTCAAAAACAGCTGTAATGGTCCAAGGATGATATATGTAAGTTACAACTTTGCTCACTTTGAAATTAGAGTTTTCTAGTGGATTTTTCTTTGGAATTTTATACACTTAGTGATTTAGTTCCCCATTTTTTATTGCCCTAAGAAAATAGCTTTATATTGTTTTTTTAGGTTTAGTTGTAGGTAAATTATATATCAATTTGATGATCACATATATAAATTGATTATTAATCTGGATTCATAAATTCTATGCATTTAATTTTATTAAAAAAATTTAGAACGACAAAGACAGAGACACTCTCTAAGATTACTCTTAAATCAATACCATTTTTTCACGACGACACTGGAACCCTCAACCTGTTAGAACACACATTGGTATCATTCAAACAGATTCCGTTTATGCTTTAAGAAGAAAAAACACTTTTTAGTTTTTCAAAAATTTATTTTCTGGTCCCCTACCATCATTTATTAAGCACAAAGTGATCATTTCCATTTTCATTTCCAATTCCATTTCTAATAATAAAAATAATTTGTAGGACCTTGACACGTCACAATTCCACATCACTAGCTGCTACCATTCCCCACATCACCATTATCAGGCCAAATTTTAAAAAAATTTCTATCAATTTTAAAGCCCAAATATTAACAGTTTTATTTATTTTAAAAACATTTTGTGTCGAACTCAAAATTGTTATAATTTTAATTGCATTGTTACGCTTTGTTCTTTGCATCTAGTCTTAAATTTCACTTGCACAAGTTAAATTATTATAAGTTATTAATTGATTATTTCTTTTTTTTAGACCAATATGGGATGGTGGTCTATATGATGGTGACGAGAAATCAAGGCTAGAAACACTTATACTTGCTTATGAATTGGGAGCAGAATATATTGACTTGGAACTTCAGGTAATAATGATAATAATAACCAATTTACTTTATGCAAACATGGATATTAACATAATATATTTATATATATATATATATATAGGGAAAAGTTCATTGGTACCTAACAAATAAAGAACTGGGAAACCATGTGTTCACATGTAAAAAAAGATTGTATTCACACGTGAAAAAAACATGTTTACATAGTTTTTCAGAGATTTTTCATATAAACACACGTAGAAGCCGTTCAAACAAAAAAACAAAATTTAAAAGTAAAAAAAAAAGAAATCTATTTCCAAAATGATTTTTGTTTTAACGGTGACTTCATGTGTTTATATGTAATATTTCCAAATAATTTATATAAAAAAAAGTTTTCTCGCGTGTGAAAAATAGGTTTTTTATGTGTTTATCGCATATGAAACACATGGTTCCTCATTTTTTTGAGGATCCCCAATGAATCTTTACATATATATATATATATATTACATTTTAAATTTGAAATGATCTTAATATTGCACATTAAACAACTTATTCAGGTAGCTTCTGATATCATGGAAAAACACAAACTTGGTCAGCAAAGCAAATGCAAGATAATAGTTTCTTGTTTTGTTGACGGAATGACATCATTGAAGGAAGATTTAAGTCATCTTGTAACAAGAATGCAATCTACTGGTGCACATATTATCAAACTTGTCACAAATGCAACTGATATCACTGAATTATCAAGAATTTTTCAGTTGCTTTCACATTGCCAGGTAAATTGATTCAAAACCTTAATTACACATATGGTCCTTGTGGTTTGGGTAAATTAACAGGTTTGGGTACTAATAGTTAAAAGCAACAAGTTTGGGTACTAAGGTTAACTTTCGTTGGCATTTTTGTTAAATCAGGGTGAAATGACCAAAACACCCTTAATTTTGACTATTCAAAAAGCCAAAGGGTATTATGGTCATTTCATATTATTTTAACAGAAAAGTTAGTTAGCCTTAATACTCAAATTGTTACAAAACTGAAAGTACTCAGATCTGTAACTGTACCTAAACCATAGGGACCATCTATGTAATTAACTTTTATTTACTAATTTATAAAAATAGACTAAATTACGAGTGTCGTCATTTATATTATGCTAGTTTATGGAATGGATCATTTTTAAAACTTAATTACAGTTAGTGTCTTTTTTTTTTTAAATGTTCTTACGAATTTGGTCCTTTTAGCTAACAGAAGTTAAGTTTTTCAGTTAATTCTATGTAAATGACCATTTTGCCCCTACCCTTTAAAGGGCTGATAAAAGAGCTTATATTCACATATTTTATCAAATTTTCTTGGATACCCTTTTATAATGACCCGTTATCCAACCCGTCGAGCCCATTTACCAATAATTAAAGTTTGCATTTTTATACAGGTACCTTTAATTGCATACTCAACCGGAGAACGGGGGCTAATTAGTCAATTACTAGGTCCAAAATTTGGTGGTATTTTAGTGTACGGATCAATTGAAGGAAATCAAATACCTGGTTTACCAACTCTATCAAGTCTTAAAGAAGCATATGGGGTTGATACTATTGATGCAGATACAAAAGTATTTGGGCTTATTTCGAAGCCCGTTAGCCATAGCAAAGGCCCAATTTTGCATAATCCTACTTTCAGACATGTGGGCTTTAATGGTGTTTATGTTCCAATGTTTGTGGATAATCTTAAACAGTTTTTTAATGTTTATGAAAGTCCCGACTTCGCGGGTTACAGGTATGTGTATGTTTATATATCTGGTTAGAAACTCGTGTATTATTTGCATTGGTTGAAATTGAATAAAAAATATAAAAAATATGAAATTGAGTGTTGAATATATAATATTAAAAATAACGTGTGAAAAAATAGAAGTAGAAAAAGGAAATTATGAGCTCACAGAATTGTGACACGTGACACAGTCTGTTACTTATTTATTAATTATAGATATTGATAGTTGTTGATTGTAACATTTTGAATCAAGTAATGTGAATTTGTATTTTGACATTATTTTTTTGATCATGATTTGAAGTGTTGGAATCCCATACAAGGAAGCAGTGATGGAATTTTGTGATGAAGTTCATCCTCTAGCTCAGGTTGACATCAACATCTTAAACATTTGTTTAATTTGGATAAAAAATTTGTTTTATTTATATCAAAATTTAACCAAATTGTATCTTTTTCCAGTCTATAGGCGCGGTTAACACAATTGTAAAACGGAATAGTGATGGGAAACTGATCGGCTATAATACAGATTGTGAAGCTTCTATAACCGCGATTGAAGATGCTCTAAAAGGTACAAAATAAATAAAAATTTAAGTTTAATATCAGTAGCGAAAATGTAGGTTTTTAAACGAGTTGTAACCGTGGGTTGATGGGTGGAACCCAACATGAAAACAAAAATCGTGTTAGACATATGAATCCAAACATGACATGAATACATATGTATATAAAATAATTACATTTAACTATAAAACTTTGATGTCATTTCTCTTTTATCTTATATATTATAGCGTAAAATATCCAAATCAACTTAATTTATGACACAATTTTTTTTTTTTTAACAAATAATAAGAAAATTAAACGGGTTAAACTAAACAAAACACAACTTGTTTAACTAAACGTGTACATCGGTTCCACCTGAAACTGACCCGAACCCACAAATTTCATGTTATGTTCGTGTCATGCGAGAAATTCAAATCCTTAGAATAATGTACATTTTCTTTTATGATGTTATTATTTTCTTTAATTATTATTAACGATACTTTAATTGCAGCTCGAGGTCTTGTAAATGGAGAAGCATTACTCCCGTCTCCTCTAACCGGGAAACAGTTTGTTCTGGTTGGCGCGGGTGGAGCAGGGAGAGCTTTGTCATTTGGCGCCAAAATCCGAGGAGCCCGAGTTATAGTTTTTGATATTGACTTTGGTATGTATTTATTTATTTATATACATTTATATTTATCAACTTTGTAAGTTTGACTTTTAAAAGTCAAACTATGTCTGTCTATATTTACACCAAAAAAACTCTAACTGTTACCATGATTTTAGTCAATGAAACCTGTTAAATAATGAAAAATTATAGTTATATTATTTGGTTTTATAGAAAGAGCAAAATCACTAGCTTTAGCAGTGTCGGGTGAAGCTTTGCCATTTGAGGAGTTGACTAGCTTCCAACCGGAAAAAGGTGCGGTTCTTGCTAATGCGACTCCCATCGGGATGCACCCGAATAAAAACCGAATCCCGGTTTCTGAGGTTTGTTGTTATTCTAAGATTGATTGTTTTAAGAAAAGTTTTTATGTTCTTGTTAGAATTTTATTAATAACAACAAATGTTTTTTTTTTTTTTTTCATTTTAGGAAACTTTGAGAGATTACTCTGTTGTGTTTGATGCTGTTTATACGCCTAGGAAAACTACACTTTTAGCAGACGCTGAGGCTGCGGGTGCGGTTATTGTTAGCGGGGTCGAGATGTTCCTTCGACAGGCGGTTGGTCAATTCAATCTTTTCACTGGCGGCAAAGGTATGTTTAAAATAGTATGAATTATTAACTTTTTTTGGAAAATTAACTTTCAGATTTTTTAAGATAAATATATCACAATATGCACTCTGCAGGATTTAAACCACCAGTCGAAAGTTGTATTGGTTTCACTTTGAGACAATTTCAAATTAAAAAAAAATAATAATAAAAAGTTTATATGTTTTTATAGAAAAAATCTCCTCATGGGCACCAAATAATGGATGATTTGGGTTTTTTTTTAATATAATCCTACGAATTTATATAAAACATCACTTCAAAAAATATTTTTAGTAATGTGGATTCTTTTGTGTTTTTATCTAAGACATGGCTTCTATGTTTGTTTGTTGCAGCACCTGAAGAATTTATGAGAGAGATTGTTTTATCAAAGTTCTGATTAATATTCAAGAAATTCGATTGATTTATGATTAAATTTACTGATTAATAACACAACAGATCCTAGAGTTCAGAATCAGATGAAGAGTTTCTGATATGAACATGGGTTACTGTTCATTGTTTGGATACAATCTGGTGTATATGTGTAGACAAACCTTATGTTGTACCAACTACCAACTCTTGATTATTTCTTGATTTTTTATTAGATATTTCTTATTCCTAAATTATTATTTATGTTAAATCTTTAATAAGAACACATACGCAAAATTTGTTTTGTTTATAATAATTTTTTAACTATGTTAATATAACTCTAGACTATACAAAACTAGTATTAGATTAATCCACACGTTTAGGCCTGTAAACGAACAGAACAGTTCATGAACTGTTCGATGGAAAGTTCATTTATGTTTATTTAATTAATAAACAAAAGAACAGAAACAAGAAATTTGTGTTTGTTTAATTAAACGAACAAAAAAGAGCACTCATTGTTCGTTTATTTATATTCACGAATTGTTCGGTTAATTTTGTTTATTTATGTTCGTTTGTGTTCATTTGAATATATATTTTATTTTATTTTAACATTATATATAAATATCATTGCCATACAATTAATTCATCAGTCAATTATGTTGGTTTGTGTATTTATATTTGTTCATTTATATTCAGTTATGTTCATTTATGTTTGTTCATTTGTATTCATTTATGTTTAAGAACTGTTTGTTTACCTTATTAACAAACAAATAAAAACCAAATAAGGTCATTTCCTTAACAAACAAACACGGACATAATTGTGTTAATGTTTTTTCGGTTCGTTTACAGGCCTACACACCTTATTGTTTCATTAAATGATCTTAATTCTTAAGTCAAAGTCGTTTAATTACAAACTCTTGTTTCTCTTTTTGAAATCTATGGGTTCCATATCATTGTGAAACACTGAAACTTAAACATCCACCATAACATCAAACATAAGTAATATCAAGTTGACCAATTTAATTAAACATAAATCAATATTCTCATAAGCCAATAAACATGATCAACATTCAAGCACATGGAATCAAAGATAAATTTCTTCAACAAAGATAACAGCACGAAATTTTAACGGTTAGATTGCCAAAGAAACTTACCAGCCTCGGTTGATAAAGATCAATGGAAGCAATCAACGGTTTTGTTTTTGTTTCAAAATAATTTTTGCTAAAAATTCTAAGCAAAGGCATGATCATGTTTATATTAAATCATCTATAACAAAAACTCAAATTTAATATCAAGAAATAATCTCAAACTCTTACTAAAATTAGGTCATGACCTCATCTTCAACATTTAAATTTCTTGTTTCGCGCTCTTTAAACCTCTTGGCGATCGACGAACCTTGACCGTATCCTTATCAACACGATTCACATGTTTCTTTGGCGTATTGACCGAATTAGTTGCGGGTTTGACTTTTTCTTTCTTTGACTCAGAACCCATATCTACATTGTTAGAATAATAAGAACAATATTTTTCAAAATCAGCAGGCAAAGAAGCCATATCAAGCTCAAAAGATCCAACAGGTACACCAACTCTTTCAGATCCAGTTAGTTTTGCAGATGGAATAAGATGAGAGAATCTAAACCGTTCATTTAAAGGAATCTTATGTTCATCAACTCCTGCAATAATTGACCTCTGAAACACACTAACAAACCCTTTAACTTTCAATAAGAAACCAACGGTTATACAATCGTTATCAACTTCAATAATCTCCACAATATCAAATTTATATTTGGTATGTTTTTCAGGCTCCAAACTCCATTTAATATCCCAATCTTTAAAAAGAGCCCAAATTTCGCCTTTTTGTGGGGTTACAAAGTATAAAGATTTACTTGCGAGTTTCTTAACGGTTATTTGATGAGAAAACATAAGACGATCACTTGTTTCCTCGTTTTCACCAAGCACGTAGGTCCCACAAGCAACGGGTAATTCTTCATCAACCCATTTAGATTCAAGTTCATTATCCGGGTCAGATTCAAACCAAGTGATTCGCATCTTGAACTTTGATGAATAAATTTTCCTAATTTGCGCATAGAATCTTGGCATTGAGTCAACATAGTCATAACAAGCCCATGTTTGACCAACTGCAAAACATTCTTCTTCCTTATGTTTGTCAAAATTTGTAAAATCTTGATCTGGACAGTCAACTATCACCGGTTCTGAATCAGAATCAGAATCATCGTCGGATTTCACACCTTCTTTTCCTTTCTTTTTCAGCTTCTCGTTTGGCGTGCTGACATCAGCAGGTGCCACGTCAGATTTATCATCACATTCAGACACATCTTCCCTTTTCACATCATCAACATCATTAGATGATTTGGTTGTTTTTGATCTTTTTTGAGGACTAAACTCGCCACCGCCATTTTCCTGGTAAGAAACTTGTGGCTTTTGTCGTGACGATCTTCTCTGATCGACACTTTCACTAACACCGCCACCAACACCGCCACCGTCACTTGCCGCTTGCTTTTCAACAAAACCATTTGAACCACCTTCATCTTTCGTATTTCTTCCTCTCTTTTTATTCATACCATTAGCACCACCGTCAACACTGCCACTAACACCACCACCTGCTGCCTGTTTTTCATCAAAATCAGTTGAACCACCTTCTGCCGCCGTTTTTCTTCCTCTCTTTTTGTTCATGCCATTAACACCACCACCGGAACCCGTTTCTTCTTTAACAAAACCGGTTTCACTACCTTCTGCAGCCATCTTACTTCCTGTTTTTTTGTTTGCGCTTTTAGCAGTTACAGTTTCTGTTTGCTTTTTTACATTATTAACCTTAGGTTTAGTAACAACTTCCGGTTTCATCTTACTGTTTTCAGTTTTCTGTTGAAATACAGGCTTCGACCCAAGATTCACACTCTGCGCCTTCACGCCAGCTGGCATTTGTGGACCGATGTCGTAAGCAATAAAAAGTTTTGAACAATGTCGACACCGCAAAGCTTTTTGTAAAAACTCTTTGTGATACTCATACTTAATGTTACAAAACGGACAATGCGTCCAGAATGTAGACAAATTGCTCGTGTTTGATGCCGACTGTTGACTTTTGAAACTTTTCTGTTGACCCGCGTAAGAAGTTTGACTTTTTTGACCGCTTTGAACCATTGTAGAAGAAACTTTAGTAGGTTCTCTACATTTAATGTCGTAAATCGACCTTTTTCCTTGATCTGAAAGCGTCATGTTCGCTTCACCAATAAGTTTAAAAGCAGATTCGGCTCCCGGAAACTTGTTTTTATCGGGATGAAGTACAAGCGCGAGTTTTCGGTATTGTTTTCGAATAGTTATTTCATCGGATTTATTATCAACTTGAAGAATTCCATATAGATCTTTTCCAGCACCATATATCTTTTTTTCAGCTGCACAATGAATGTCACAAACTGCAATTAGTTGAGAAATGTTTTCTAATTCAGGATATAATTTTTTTGCCTTCAATGCAATCTTTCGCGCGCCTTCAAAGTCGTTTATCGCCATCTTTTCTTCTGCAATTTTCTTGGCTCTGTGAGCCTCATCTTTGTTACACTCCATTTCAATATGATTTAAGAATGTAAACTACTCAAATGTTTTCATTTATGATAAAAAAAATATGGCAGTTGATTATAATATAAAAAGATCACAAGATCATAAGGTTCTTCCTCTGCATATTGTTGATTTGACAAATCATAAAAAAATCACAAATGTTTTTCCTCTCCACAGTTTACTTCAGGTTCCAATCTGAAAACACAAAAGAAATGTGGAAATTCAATACCAGTTTCAATTCTAAGTTATAATATAACTTGACTAATAAGTTACTCTAAACTGTGTATCACTAAATTTCAGGATGAATTTAACTATGAACTTGACATTATGAGTTTAGATATATATACATTTAGAGTTCATCATCACCCCTGACTAAATCATATACAACTCTCAAACATTTGCATTCCATGATAGCTTTTCAGACCTCAATAGTATAGCATCAAAACATTGCATGAACTTATATAATAAAGACAGCAGGAATATCATAATGCATATTGTACAACTTTCATGAGCTAATTAATTACCAAAGCATAAAGAATAATGAATCAAAAGTCACATATCAATGAGTGGTGTTGATGAACATTCATAACTCATTACAAAACAGAAATATAATGCGTTCAAGAAACCTAACATGATTTTAGCTTATTGTCAATAAGCACAATAGGATACATATCCCCCAAAACACAAATTTCAAAATCTGAAAACAGTTCAATGAGCCCGAACATAATAAGAACAAAATCCGACATCAATCATCAAAAACATTCTCACCAAGCTCAATAACAGTTCTATTCAAATTGCGATTAATTTAATGTGCGTACTTCTAGTTTCAAGTCAACAGAATCAACCATCTGCTCAATAACACGACACAGGCATCCATTTCTAGCAACTGCAAGTCCGGAATAACTAGCAAATCATCATATCCGGTGAAAATTGAAACCCTAAAATGGAGTAAACGAGCAACAAAACACCAATTTCGAATGCAGAAGATGAAATAGCGCAATGATACATCGAAAAAAAGATAAATACATACCAAATCCTCAGGATTCATACATCAAAATGTACATTGAAATTAGGGAATTCAAACGATGAAAACGATCAAATGGTGAAAATTAGAACTTACACAGTGAGAGAGCAAGGACAATTCTTAAATCGGGAGAGAGAAAATGTGCAGCGGGAAGAACATAAAATGAAATTTTTGAGAATTGATTTGCCTCCCAAATATTTTCGTTTCTCCCCCTAAGTTGTTTGCGATTATCAAAGGCTTGAGAAATTAGGGTTTTCTTTGAATCTTGCACTTTATGCATTAGTCGATGTCCAATAAGGTAGTGTCTAGAATAATCTACAATCAAATTAGAGTTAATTACATGAATAGTCCTTGTACTTTGTTTATGTTAAAGGTTTGGTTTCTAACTTTGAAAGTTTACAGTTTTAGTCCTATTGTTTGATAGGTTGTAACATTGTGGGTTTCAATCTTTTTATGTTAAGTGTGTATGAAATATCTAAAACAACATTTGATAATACAATATTTAAAAATAAAAAAAAATGCATATACTAAAATTAAGTGAGACCCACCTACTTTATCTTCTTTAACCTAAAATAGTATCAAACAGTCTCAAACCCTTTTTCATTTACCATAACACACTCTCTCGATCTCCATCAATATCTCATCTGTTTGTCACCATCCACTATCCCCCGGAAATAAACTCATGTTTTTCCTTGTAACCTACCACTCAAATATTTAGAACACGAATTACAATGCCAAGTATCTTCTTTACATAACTTTCTAGCGACAGTTTATCATTCTCATAATACTTCATCGCTTATCTCATCAATGTGGCATTATTGTATCTCCGGCGAGTGGCCCACCTTTTACTGGTGATGGTGGTGGGTTAATTGTGGTGACATGCTTTTACCACAAAAAAATAAGGAGAATATTATGGTCTCTGATGGGGTACAATTAGAGTTGTGGATAGTTGGAAACATCCTCTACAATTAGATTAGATCTTGTTATCTGGGTTTGGTTGGTTCAACTTATGCAAAGCAATCGTAAAGAATGGAGATGGGTCGGAATTTAGCGATTCTCCTCTGCAAACACACTCATCCACATTGTTTACCATTATCGCAAGGGGAACCCTCCCTTATATGGTTGTAGCACAAAGATCTAAAGATCTGAGGTTGCTCAATTGGTGCACGAGTTTATCAACAGCTTTCGGTGATTTTTAACGAAAAAGTTTAGCGAAGTTTAGCGTTAGTTTTATTTGTGGTTTGTACATATTGTTTAGTTTTGGATTAGTTCGTGTGTGAGTGTTTTGCACATTGATAGCTAATCCTAAACTAGTATAAATATGTGAAGTGTTTGACTTTGTAGTTAGACTTTCCAACACTTGTTCTTCATACTGTAAATTTTGAGAGAGATGTAGAAAGAGAATCCAACGAGAGAATGCTTGATTTCATTAATTGTATTGATTGTAACTCCATTGATTGATAAACTGTTAGGGTCGGACTTATCTAAAACGATAAACTAATTCAAGTTTGATTAATAAAGAACATACGCAATTTATGAGAAATATTCCAATTAAAATCGAATGATTGTACTGATTACAAAGCTCCCTCTCGACTCATGCTTTCTCTCTCAAAATCTAGTCTATCAAAATGACATCAGTAGTTGCTACAGCACAAGCAACTCCTATTTATAAGGAGTTGAACGTCACCCATGATGTCACATCATGAAAGACACATTCAACGACCTTAACAGCTAACCACTAATGGCCTATTACATACAACAACTGAAAAAATACAAACCAACTACTGAAAACATAAAACAACTGACTATCTAATGAGAACAACTGATACAAACATCAGTTGTTCATTTTACAAGAGTGGTTCTTCAGTTCTTCTAGTCTTCAGTTCTTTGTATCATCAGTGGTTTGAGAGAAGGCATGGGTAGTGATCGAGAGCTTATCAGATGTTGTAGAAAAGCAGTCGTTTGGATTCATCAGTTCTTGAAATAAATCCAACATAAACATTCAATGAAATCATGATTATCTTCATCATCTTGTTCTTGATTTCATCTTCTTCATCTTGATTCTTTTGTTTATTTGGTTGCAAAACAAACAACGCGTTTATGGATTCCACATGTTTGTGTCTTGTAAGGCTAAAATTTCAGCTTACTACACTTATCTACAATAAAAAAAATAAGTAGTGACAAAAAAACTAGTGGATGCATCACTAGAGTATACTGAGGTTGAGATCAGCAAGAGACGTATCAATCCAGATTTGATACCTACAATAGAAGTAGATCGTGAATATGGTTCAACCGAAAAAACAAAAAATGGTTACTGTTAAGGAGAACAACACCTTATCTCTTCAATGCCATGTGTTGTCATCTACAAGTTATACAGTTTGGGGAATGAGGATGCAGGTTATTTTCTTTGTTCATAGGTGTGGGAGATGATTGAACTAGGAACAAATTTGGATGAGAAAAAAAAAATAACATTGTAATAGCTCTATTGTTCCAAGCCATACCCTGATAACAGATTTTGCAAATAGGGAATCTTCAAACCGCAAAGGAGATGGAGGGTGTTCTTGTGCGAATAGGATTTAAGAGGCAAGAATCCAAACCCTAATAGGAGAGTTTGAACATCTCAAGATAAAGTATCAAAGTGGAATAGATGAGTTTGCTAGCATCTTGCCCAAGAATGCTTCTTGAGCCGACTCATTTGGCTTGTTATTGTAGAAACAAAACTGGTTTAGAAATTTCTTAACTGGTTGCCTAAACGTTTTATTCATATGGTGGCTGTTTTGGTCAAAAATTAACAAGTGTCAATTTTAGTTATTCCAAATTAGTTAAGTGAGGAAAAGTGTTTGTTAAAATATTAAGTGTGTCGAATAGTTGAATTAACCGATTTATCCTTTAAATAAAGTGATTATATTTTGATATCCTTAAGTATCCTTAAGGATATGTTAACAGTAAATAGAATATAACAAGGATAACACAAGGATTTTTAGCGAGGAAAGCCCTTGATTCTTACAAATCGCCGGCACAAAACCTC
>WOUH02000045.1:3487438-3499131 GCA_009936405.2 Stevia rebaudiana | reverse complement strand
TATGTTTGCAAGTATGTTTCTCACCCCGATAGTTGTAAACAGTTAAAAGAGTAAAGTGGGGCTGTAAACTCACCTGATATAGCGAATAATGTATTTACCCGTAGTAAATGAGATGATAAGTATGATCATACCCGGATCCTACAAATAGGAATTTGACACATGTGATTAGGCCGAGTTCACACTTTTATTTTGTTTTCTATTAATTGATGTTTTAGTTAACTATATTTGTGACAAGGTTAATTAAATAACTCCTTGCTGTAATGGTGTAATATAAAGTTTAATTGTTGTTATTTATAGTTAACTCTTAGTATAATTGATCCACCCGTTACGTGTATACTATACTACCCAATTTCTAATTAACGGTTTACTTATACTCACTCGATTACCGACTTTCCAGACAACCACCACAACCATAACCATGACCCGACTAGTCTAACATCCTAAACACATAGCTACTCATCCGACTCATGATCTACACACCAAACCTGGAACTCTTCACCTTATGTTTCTATTTAATTATACATGTGTATATAAATTTTAACACTTGCACTAATTCACACACTACACGCACGCACACCCATAATCTAGAAAACACACACAACTTTAGCATACACACAATCTTGACGTACACATGCCCATTTTTGTTCTCTATTTCATATGCACACAGGCGCAAGCAATTTTGTTACCCACACATGTTTTCCTTTTAATCTTAACTCATACTAACGTGTATCTACATGTGTAAATGACAAGCTTATGCTTACAACTAATCTTTTAACCCAATCCAGTATACGTATTTGTGTGACGCCGGAAGCTATCCCGTATCATTTTTTTTTTACCGATTTATCCTCACGCATCAACCAACAGGTTGTTCTCCGATCTCCTAACCCGGTTTGCCCGATTGGTTCCAAACACAACCAACCGTTCTATGTAAATTAATCCGTGTTACAACCCGACACACTATAACGTCAATTTTGATTCACTTTGTTAACCATTAACATGTTTTATTATGGTTCTAATAGATAAACCGTAAAATGAGCATACACAAAACTGAACAAAGGTGACTAATTTATACCTTCCGGGTGGTTAACCAAAGCTATAGGTGGTGTCTGTACTTCTTCGCGTGACGGTTTCTCCGGTGGCCTTTCACCCCCTCAGATCTGAGATCAATTCCGTTCCACTACAACGATTAGCATTACACATAGTGTTGATCGAGGGCTCCTGGCGGCAGGAAAGTGACAATCCTCAGTGGTTGTTGGCAGCCATGAGAATGTGTTCGGTCTGAGGTGGCTTCCCGGTTGTCATCGGTGGCTGATGACTACGGATGTTGATGGTCTCGGCGGTTTCCGATGGTTGTTCTTGGTTGCTCACGGCTACTAAGGTTGAAGGAGATTAATGGTGATCGCGGTAGTAAGTTCGGTGGCTCACGATGTTGTTAGAGATAACGATTGACGGCGCCGCGGATAGGAGATGTAGGTTTTTCTCGTATGTAAATGGAGATGCAGATGGATTTATTTTAAACCTTCCTTTAAGTCCCTCAACTTTGATGTTATAATTTTAAACACCCCTGGTCATTACTCAAGTATTTTTAAAGTTCACGGCTGAATACGAGACCGTATAAACTTCGGATTGGAGTTTCGTTTATTTTATTTTTAGTCGCTCTGACTTGTTTACTATATATAAAAATTTGGTTCGATTCCGGTATAGGTTATGTGCACCCCTTTTTAAATGTGTCGATTAGTTATTAATTAACTAATATTGTCTCGCGACTCCTTTAGGGGATATGTGTCAAATCCGGGTAGTTCACATAAGTCTTAGCTATAACCGTTCACATAAGTCGTAGTTATAATAATATAACTCATTTAAATAATAATAGGAAGAAAGAGTGAAGTCAAGTCAAACTTCTCACACATGAACTATCAAGTTGAGTATATAAGAGTATTCGTATATGAACTAATTTATTTTATGGTACACTTACTCAATCCTAATTAAGTATAATAATTGGATATTCAATTCTATAAATAGTTTAGAGGTTCGTTAGTAATCCAAACCGAGACTACCGAATCGTTTGTGACCCGATGTGACCAGATCTGAAACCCAAAATTGTTGGGTGTCACAAAATGTCCTTGTTAAAGGAAATTTCGTCCCGAAATTTGAAAGATGTTGGTAGAATATAGCTTGTATCGAAGTTTAAGGACGTTTGTGACATTCCAATGATTAAGAAACTTTCTTAGTTGAGAGTATTTGAGAACTCTATTGTTTTAGTTATGCTATTTGAAGAATGTTTAGATTAAGTAAGAATAGTGTCTTAGAAAAAATTTTCCCGATTGTGGCACGGAATTTCCGAGAACACCGATTCTAACGATGACGAGGGGATGATCGACATGCGAATCCTGATACTAAAGCCATATCGATTTAGTGGCAGTGATTAGGAGCTCGAATATTCATGGGTAATGTGATTGCAAGTTTGACTGAAGAGATAAGATGGTGGCTTTATTTATGCGCATTGTTTCTTCATTTTTCACGTGACTCGTTTTCTATTGGTTCGTTGATTCCAAGTAAGAAGTTAGGTGTGATTTATTAAATTACAGATTCTGGATGCATTTTCAAAGAATATATATATTTTGGCTATTCACCTAGATAATAGTTTCTATTTTTGTAATATTTTTACGCTGGAATCTTTTTTAACCGGGTCAGGGTTGCAAAGGGGTGGCATCACGGGTTTCCAACCATTCGTTGTTAGTTTGATGCTTTAGGTTCAAGCTTGACGTTTATTTAAGAAGGAAACTCTAACTCATATGAAACTTTCTTGTCTGGGCTAGTCCCGAGAACCCTAACAAATTATGGGGCCTAGGGTGAGGGAAAAAAATGTCCCTCCAAAAAAGAACTCAATAATTTATATGCCAAAGATGAATTATATGATAATTATTATTATAAAAATAAACAAAATCAATGCAACAAAATGGTATAATTTAAATGCCTAAGCGAATCGTGAGGCTCTCATAGCATTTTTATTAAGCAAAGTTCTCGATCAACTCCTCATAGTCCATATTTTCTAAGATATTGTTCCCAATAGATATCATTGCCAATCCGTTAAGTCGTTCTTAGGACAATGTTGATCGTAAGTAGGGTTTTAACAACTTTAATTTTGAAAAGCTTCTTTTTGTCGATGCCACCATAACTAGAATAGTCGGCAAGACTTTATATGCAATTAACGCATTAGGAAATAACTCAATCCGTGTCAGACGGTTTATGACATCAAAAGGAGTGATAATCTCATTAGATAAAAATGTCTCGAACAATTTTCACTCATATAAAGTTCAATGGCATATATGATACATTTACATACTTCAATGCATCTTGAAGAAGATAGCAACATGACTTAAGATTATTTTCATCAAGTTGTTCCAACTTTTTAGGAAACAAAAAAACAAATAGGGGCCAACTGAAGTTATTAACTAATAAGCTAAAAACTAATTGACTATAAAGTAATTTACTAGTAAGCTAGTGAGTTTATTGAACTTTTTAAAAACTTGTAATTGGATTTATGTTATAATTAGTACAAACTAAATAAAATACACCTTTATATAAATCTTTTTACATATAAAATAAATAGAGTAATTCTGATTTTAGTCCCTGATGTTTTCAAAATCTATACAATTCAGTACAAACATTTATTTTCTCTCGATCATGGTCTTTGAGGTTTTCCAATCATCTCTGTTTCAGTCCAAAACTAAACGAAATTTAACTAGGGCTTTAAATTCCACCCACATATGCAAAGCACCTGAGAAGATTTGGTAATTAAGAGTTCCTAATAGAGCTAAATGGGTTGTTTTATTGGTACTCTAATTGGTCATAAATTTTATTTTTGAATTGAATTGTTACATTGGTTGTTGGAGATTTTTTATTTCAAATTTTTTGCATGGCTTTTTGGTACCTTAATGGCTTAACATCTTGACACTTCACACTAATATATTTTTGTGATAGTTAAAAGAATGGGAAAAAAAACGCATAAGAACAGGAAAAACATAAAATATACTAGAGAAAAATATAAAAAAAATAGAAAAAATACTTGCAAATGAGGAAAAGAAGCTTAGAAACCTGTAAAACTACTACTTACAAGTGGGTATATAATACAAGTGCATGTGCTATAGATAATAAATCAACAAATTATATATTTATTAATCATCATTGTCCTCAGTATATCTCATCAAAAGGTAGGGTATGAGGAAGGTAAGATAAAGACAAGTCTTACCTCTACCCCATAGGAATAGAGATGCTGCTCCAAAAGAGGACCCCAGCTCATGATGCCTGATTAACTGTCAACCCAACGTTTAACGTTATTTTCACAAAAATAAGTAAAATAACATTAAAACTAGTGCAATTTTACTTTTGCCCCCTCGAGGATCCACACATATATATTATATGCGTGTTGCGCAAGCGGGGTGTGTTTAAGGAAAATGGTTGCAACAAGAGTACTTCCCAAAGGGTCACCCATTGTTCTTTATTGCAAATCAAATCCGTATTAAAAAGTTATTTAAACGGTAAACGTATTCCTACCTTTAAATAACTAAAATGTGAAATCCCAACATTCATACTTTTTCTACTGATCTCTTTAAAAGTTCTGGTTTCTACTCAATCATGCATCTTCTTTGAGTTTATTATATAGTTGTGCAAATTTGTTTCAACATTCAACAACCTTTACTAACATAAGATTTGCCATTTTATTTAAACTTAAAACTTTATAAATATCTAACATAAGATTCTTATTTATGCTTAAAAATATCCTAACACTTTAAAAGATTAGAAACCGAAGAATATATTTTTTAGACTTTAATTATGAAACATATACAAGGAGGAACCATCGCACTTTACAACAATAAAATATACATAAGAGATTACAATCATAACAATCCATTGAAGGTATCTAAACACAACATTTGCTTACAATAATAACTTATTTATGATGCATGAAGACTTGTTTACTAACTCACAAACACTTCAAATCCTATATCTTGATCGCGGTTGAATCATGATGACGGTTTTTGGTTCGAACTGATGCTTGCATAGAAGTCAATGCTACCAATCTGAAACCGCGACGTTGCTTGTCCACCAGCAACTGCTAAAAACCGTAACCTGCCATTTCTCGAATTAATAACTGAATTTATCAAAATTGTAAATTTTGCTCATACAAAATAAACTTGTTGGATTTAGGTCAGTTTAGACCAAACCATGTTAAATCTTGTGCTGTGTCCGGAACAACACGTTTTGCACCAAATGTTAAATCTTGTGCTGATACATAATCTTGTATTCTTTTTATTGCCGGTCAACTGTTGCGGGTCAACAACAGTAGTTTGCTGTTTTTTTGGATGATCAAGAGAATCGGCAGCCAGGGAAAAGTTTACCAGATTTTCGTCAGTTGAGAGTCGGGTTTAACTAGAAAAAGTCAACAGGCCAACAGGTTGACCAGAGAAAAAGTTTACCAGATTTTCGTCAGTTGAGATTCGGGTTTTGATTAGAAAAAGGCAACAGGCCAGCAGGTTGACCAGAAGAAAGTCAACAGAAAAATTAAAGCATCTAAATTCTAAAAGCTGTGATACCCAATCCTTAACAAAAGTTACATCTTAAAAAAAATAAATAAATACCTGAATACATTTGCTTTAAATCCCTGCAACTTGACTGTATATGCTTTTCGTTGGAAACGGTTGTCAAAAACTTGACCAGTTTGTTCATCCAAAAAGCGCCAGCTGGCACCGCCATCATCACTGCCTTCAACCACCCTGAAACAATATTAACTGTCATTTTATACAATCTCTCTATAACTGTATAACTTCATAAATATTACACACAATTTTCATATATCATCTCAAACATTCATTAAATCACACACACGATGTATTTTTTAACAGTTATTTACCAGTCTTTTGGATCTCTTTCTGGTGCATCATTTGCTGACATTAGTTCATATGAGCACAGTTCATAAACCTCGCCTCCCATTACTTTATATATTAACCAACAACCTGCAATATTAAATGTTCCAATTAATGTAACAAAACATAGGTTAATGGTGGTTCATGACATAATCACCTAATATTAATATATACCTTTTGCTCCATTTGGTTCTTCCCATTTTGACATGCGGGTCCCATCAAACGCAGATGTCGCCTACAAAGTTTCCAATTTTTTATTTAAAGGGTTAATAACATTTCAAAACTCAAAAAAAAAAATAATAATAAAAATAAATAAAACTCCAAGAACTCCTATCAACCACATATTTTATTTATGTTGAAATAAAAAAATAGAAAATTCATATTCACCTATCTTGAAAAAAAAAATTATATTCACCCATAATAAAAAAACTATTTTGATGGTTTTTTATGTAGATAAATATAAGAAACTGTATATAAAAGGTAATTAATAAATTTAAAAAATATGTGGTTGATAAAGATTGTCACAGTTTTATAAAACAATTTATGAGTTTTGAAAGTGCTTACAATTCCAAAAGGAAGCTCCTCTCCACTGGCAAGAACAGACCCGCAAAATATTCTATTTAATTTTAGCAGAGGCCAAGAAAGATTAGATATATTAAAATTGTCACAGATTTTAATATTATTGATGACATCATCCAAAGCATGGAACACAACAGGCAATGCAAGTGAGGCTTTCACAGGATTATTGTCACCTAAACAGATTTCAACTTTTCCATCTGCTTCAAGTTTACTTTTCAAAGAAAGAGCATCAATCAATGGATTCAATGATTGCAACATTTCGCGAATTGGATTTGAATCAATAACAACTCTTCTTGATTTAAACGGGCTCCTTTTTAAATCCACTAAAACCGTTCTGATATAATGAAGCGCTTCAAGAGCTCTATTTTTGGAAGAATATTCTGCTAAATGCGATATTAAAGGGGCGAACGCGTTATAGATTCTTGAAACATGTTCGTCTGCGCATACACGAACGGGGCAAGACGATGAACTTAATGAATCAGACCCGATTTCGGATCTTAACGCGCGCCATTCCTTGTCACCGCTTAATCTTCCTGGTAAGGATAAAGAATCATTTTCTTGAGAAAGTTGACTTTTTTCAGGCTCTTTGACTTCATTACGGTCACGTTCTTCAAGTGTAGATATCACAGATGTTAAGTTTGTTCTAAGTTCTCTTGTTAATTTTGCAAGAACATTAGATGCATTAGACTCCGTAGTTAGTGTTCGACAAGAGAGAACCTTCAAAATGACATTTTTGTCCCTTGTTGGTCAAAACAACAAATTTAATAATAATTTTTTACATATTTCCCCTTACTAAGACTTTAAATTACATATTTACCCAATCCCTAAAATCAATTAAATATAAGGGGAAATATGTAATTGAATTTTTAATGTATATGTTTTAGAAAGGAATGTAATTGACTTTTTAAGTTGGGGAAATATGTAATAAATGATTTTAGTAAGGAGAAATATGTAAAACGCCCAGATTGAACAAAAGATTGAGTTAATAACACAAAGGGTCCTTATGGTTTGTGGAAAGCAATAGATTTAGTTACTAAGGGTTTAAAGTAAGGTTTGGGTTTTATACTATTACAAATTTTCAACGAGTTTGGGTATTAAGGCGAACTCATTAATTTCTCTGTTAAATCATGGTGAAATGACCAAAATACTTTTTGACTTTTTAAATAGTCAAAATCAAAGGCTGAAAGTCACATTACGAAAAGTAAAAGGGTATTTTGGTCATTTTACCTTCATTTAACAATAAATTTATTGGAAGTTAGCCTTAATACTCAAAATTGTTACAAAACTGAAAGCATAAACCCAATCCTATTACTTTAAACCATTATTACCCAAGCATGTTACATTTTACAAACTGCATTGACCATTTGTGTAATTAACTCTAAAAGTATAAAGAAGTTGATGTGAACTTACCTCATGCCACTTCTTGGTGTAGCGTTTAGTGACATCATAGACTCCGTCTTTTGCAATAGCAATTGTATAATTCAATTTCTTGTTCCACCTTAAAAGAAAGAATGCATTGTTCATGATAATTAAGGGAATACTAGATATATATTTGTAGAGATTGCAATTTCTATTTAGACCGACTAAATTTGGGTTTTTGTTGCAAACGACATAAATGAGTATACATGAAACGGGTCATGGGCCAAACATGTTAAAAGTTGCCAAATCTACACCTTTATAGCATATAACCTCCTAAATCGTTTTATTCACATTATTATTGTGACGATATTGGTTTTGAAAACACAATAAACGTCTTTATATGTATCAAAATAACTGGCAAAAACTAAAAATGTTTGTAGGTGATACCAAATGTAACATGACTAACAATGACCCGATTCACCAAATACCATTTTGACCCGTGACCCAACTAGCCCATCATGCCAGCTTTTGAGTTTTGACTCATATGATATCATAAAGACATGAAGAAAGTACCCTTTTTCATATAGTAATGGGGTATCATATATTCCTTCACAAGGATCAAGATGCATCCATCTGCAAATAACAAAAAGAAAAGCAAATTAGAGTTGAAAATATTTAGATATAATATTATAATTCATGTTCTTGGTGAGAAATTACCTTCCCAATAACATTGAATAACACTCTGTCCACACGTGATCGGTGAAATCCAGTATCTGAGAATAATATTCTTAGTAGAATGTTACAACAATAATATAATGCCCCTTTTAATTACTTGTTCAATATAATACAAATCTAGGCTAAAAAAGTAATCTTTTATTACAATTCAAGCCATTTAACAGAAGTAGATTTTTATAACAGCATTTAACAAAACTAGATGAAACATGGTTTACAAAAAAACAAGTTTAAAGATACATACAAGACCCAAATACCAAGGATGAGTTATGACTAACCAGAACCAGTCTAGACAAGTACTAACTGGGCCCGTTTAGGGCCCATCAAGGCCCAAAAACCATCAAGCATTATATGGTAGAGATCAGTTAATGATGATATAGAGTTATATGCATAAAAACCATTGAATTGTAAACATTACATAAAAAAAACTTAATGATAATATGACAACTATCAAACTAATTATATGGAAGAAAGCGCTTATCGTGTCTAAACTCTACACAAATTTTTGTTGTATGTCGACAACAAACAACACCGGAATATTTGATGATATAATAAAAATTAAAACGCGGTCAACAACATTAAGACTTCACCAACAAGACAAATCTAATAGCAATCAACCAAAAATACATGTTTTATTAAAGAGCAAATAGTCCTTCAACTTTTTTGACAACTACCAAAGCTGTAAACTTCTAACTACTAATTATCACAAGTTGAACATTTTTACGAGAAATAAAGATGAAAGTTTAAATAAAATAGTGATGCATATAAGTGTCATACCAAGCGAGTATCATAACCAAAAGCGCGACAATAAAGTGAAAAGCAATTGGCCCATTCTCCACAACGACCTTTCTTTGTTTCAAGAAGCTACATCATTTAAACATGCTTTATTAGTTTAAATAATCACAAACTTCTAAAAAATAATAACAAAAAACTTTGCTTACCTTTATAGGATCATTGTACCGTGGGAAACGGGTGGTTGTAGAGCATGTGTTGCAACTAATCAAGTTAAGAAAAAGTATGTAAGAAAATACAGAAAAAAGAAGAAAGTGAAACTCATATTCTAATAGTATATGATATTAAGAAGAATAGAAAATAAGAATTTTTTTTAGTTAATCTACATTTAAAATTACAAGGTTCACACCACTATAAGTGTTGCATACATACCCAAATGACAAATGCAAACAAAAACTCATATACAAGTTAACAATTAAAAGAAATTAGAAGATGGTATTCTAGCAGTAAAATTTTAAAAATGACATATCAAATTATTAATTAAATCTTTTCTTCATACCGATAAACTTCAACTCGAGAGGCTCCATATGCAATCTCTGATGAATTTGCAACACCCATTCCTTGATTTGTGGTTTCAATGCCACAACCGTCACATGGAGGTGAATTAACCCACCTAAATTTATTAAATGACAATTAAAAAAATTACAAACTCCACATAACCTAACAATACTTTTTTTATGAAAAAGGTGTAAATATTTGTGGATAAAATCAGTGTCACACGCATTCAAAAATCAAAACCGAATGTGTAATGCACATTGGCAGCATTTACAAATAGTTGAATATCATTCTTCCATAATTGGTGAAATATTACAAAACATACTTGAATGTTTGTTTGAACCAAAAAAGAAGTTGTAACAAGAAAGCATGATCACGCTCATTTTTTGAAGCATTTAAGTTCCCCTCCTGCATAAAGAATCATATTCATGTAAGCAAATCAATCAAGCTTAACAAATTTAAAGGTTATTAAATTTAATATGTAGAAAATGGGAATTTAAACCTTGGCTAAAGCAACCAATGCTTTCTCCTCAAGCTTCTCCACAGGTACTGTTTTTCTTGCAGCCTGTTGGCGATGAGCGTCTTCATACTACACGCGCATAATATATTAATATAACATCAAATATGTGATGATTTTGTTACATCATGTTTATTTGATATAAAGCCAGAAAGAGTAATAACTACCAGAAGAACTTGATCAATGTAAGACCTAATTCTCTGCTCAAATTGCCCATTGTCTTCACTAACAGCAAACTGTTGAAGCATAAGTGCATCTTCTTCTTGCTGTAAGCATAGAAATGATTAAAAATTGAAATGATTTCCACAAAATTTGACAATGTGATGGAGCTTAACAGATGTGTTTGTTATATACCTGCAAAAGACGAGCTAGTTCTTCGTCAGACTTCAATGTCGCAGAGTCCGATTGAGGGGTTTCGTCGTTAATTGAAACCAACCGAAGTTTATCGGAAGTTGCAATGAGATCGGAGTCACTGGAAACAATTCGATCGTCTTCAACCCCGAATATCTTAATGTAATGAATCAAATTAAATATCAATTCGTATAATTTACTAGCCATACAACTTATAAGGTGATCGAGTTTCTAATTAGAGATTCAACTAACCTTTTGCTCGTCGGGAGGGACTGCTGTGAGAGAAAACAACTGGAATTTGAAGACTTCAACACCATCTTCGGTGTCGTAATCGACGTCGAAGTTGGAATCTTGATGATGAACGAGAAACTTTCTTGCGACCATAATTTTCAGGGAAAATTAGGAAGTGTACTCGACTCTATGAAATTCAATCAATCGGAGAAGCAACAGACTCTTGCCCCAAAAGCTTTCTTATAAAGTTCATTTTGTAATCATATTAAGTAAACTTTAAAAATATTAAGTACCACTCTTTGTGTGACAGTTTGATAATCATATCAAGTAAACTTTAAAATATATTTGTAATTACTTTATACGTTAGTAGCTTACATAATTAACACTAAAATTTTAACATTGAACTAAACATATATATATATAGGGCATATATATATATATATATAGGTTTAAGATAGAACAAAAACTCTCTCGAGTTGAGAAAACCCAGAAAACTCTAAGAGATAACCTAAAAACGCTAAGTTACCTTAAAATCTATTTTCGTCACTTTTTATAAAAAAAAAAACAAAAAGCACCGAGTAGTTTTTTTTTTTTAAATACCCCTAAAATGAAAAAAAAAAACCCGTTTTTTTTAAAGTTCAGCGAAAATTTTTGTAACATATGTAACATTTTACATATTGTAACATATGTTACAAATTCTGAAAGTTGAA
>WOUH02000045.1:3463425-3479483 GCA_009936405.2 Stevia rebaudiana | reverse complement strand
ACAAGTTTTAAAACCTCTAAATATCCGCTGCGTTTCTACATTTTAAATGGTTAAAATGACTTTGATAAACTTGTTAATACCCAACATCCTCAACGTCTCTCAGTGCAGTATTGGTTAAGGTTCACGAAGGATTCCAACATCCAATATACTATGTAAGTAAGAGCCTACTAAATCCAGCTAACCATACGGTCATGAAACCCATTCTCTCTCTAGAATGGCGAAATACGGCGATATCGTTTTTTCAACTTAGAATTCGATTTTAATCCAAAATGTTGTGTACTAATCCTGTTATTAGGTGTTTGATTCATTATCATTAGCCTTTTACGAGCATTGGTAGCAATAATTTTAGTTAATTTTGAGTTCTGGTTGTAGTTTCGGTATCGTTTTTTAACTGTTGACTGTTTTTTCGTTGTTTTGATCCTTTGCGACCGTCCAATCTATTGATTTTGGGGATTAATCGGCTCCTTTATTGGTAAGGCACCTTGATAGATCCTAGAATTCAATCGTACTGTGATCGGGAGTAGGGTTCAAGTCTGTTTGTTTCTTGTCGGCAGCCGCCATATTCTAGGTTAGGGTTTTCAGGTGTGATTTTGTGTTTTTGAGTTATCGGGAGGTTTGCATGCTACCATGCAGGATCGAAATTCAAAAGATACTACGGAGAGAAAGATATCGGGTGATAATTTTGCGAAAAAGATCGTGAACATCGAAGGTAAGGTACCGGTTCGATGCCTACTCAAAAACCCTAGAACGGTTCAAGGTAAATTGAATGATGTCGTGAATCCGATGGATAGGGTAGCGAAGTCTGTTTCTCCGCCCACTGATGTGATTGGTAGAGAGGTTCCTGCTGTTCCGGTGGCAACTACAACACAGGTATCGGCGAATGAAAAGATGCAAAGTGCTACAGCACGTAACCCTAATGTGAACAACAATAATGACGGCGGCGGCATGCACGTGCAAACTGCTGATACAACAAACCCTAATCTGCATGGCATTAATGACGGCGCAGTGCATGGTTTTACTCAAGGTAAAATGGATTTTAAAAAAGTTGTTACTACACCAGGTTTGGGCACCACGTCGACTGCAAATACAAACAATAATAAACCTATAAATTTTAGGTCGATTACTAGTGATCTCCAAGTTCCTGGTTGTGATGTGGTTCTCCCACGTGAGTCAGTTAAATTGGTGCAAGACAAACTTGCTAACACCTTATTTGGTTACTTTCTGGGTGATCGGGAAGCGTACCCGGTTGTGGAATATTTTGTTAAGACTCATTGGAAGAAATTTGGTTTGCAAAGAATTATGATGAATGCAAATGGGTACTTCTTTTTTAAATTCTTAGATAAGAAAGGTATGATGGATACTCTGGAAGGAGGTCCTTGGATCATTAAAAATCAGCCGTTATTCGTTAATATTTGGACTCCTGACACCAAACTTAAAAAAGATGAGATCAAAACGGTCACTGTTTGGGTAAAAATCCATGATGTCCCTATAGCAGCATACACGGATGTTGGGTTAAGCTTACTTGCGTCCCAAATTGGTGTCCCTAAAAGATTAGACAGTTACACTACTGCTATGTGTAATGATCTTTGGGGTAGAAATAGCTATGCTCGAGCTATGATTGAAATATCAGCGGATTTTGAGTATAAGGAGGAAATTACTATAGCTATCCCGGTTCTTGAGGGTGAGGGATACGTAACAGAAACCATGCACGTAGAATATGAATGGCAACCCCCAAGGTGTATTACTTGTTGTGTTTATGGTCATAATAATGAAAACTGCCCCAAGAAACCGGTTCCAATATCAGTTAAAAAAGTGGATACGAGAATGGATGCTGATGGCTTCATTAAAGTTGGAGGTAAAAAATCACAAGGAAAATCTCAGCAAACTGGATTACCTATGAACAAAAACAAAAAACCTGTTGTTGTCTATAGGCCGAAAGTTACAAAACCAATGGAGGAACGAAAGAAAAATGATAAACCGATTATCACCCAGAACAAGTTTGACGCGTTGAGTGCGAAACAAGCTAATGAAGTTGGTCTCTACTACAATGCAGATGGAGTGAATTATGGTAAAATGCAACATGCAGCATCCAGCTCTTGTTCGTACTATCAAGAAACGTTGGAAGATGACGATGATATAGAGGAGGTATACAATGAAACGGAGGAATTATTAAGGCAAGAGGCTGAGATTCTTAAAACAGGGGCAAGCACTCCTGCATCGAGCGGTTTAAATGGTTAGTCTCGCTTCTTGGAATATTAGGGGTTTGAACCGTCCCCTGAAACAAAAAGAAGTTCGCCATTTATTAGTTGATAATAAATTAAGTTTTTGCTCTATTTTGGAGTCTCATGTTGATCTTTCCAAGCTTATCACAGTTTGTAATAAAGTGTTTAGACATTGGGAATGGATGTCTAATGGTAGTATTTGCCCTAAAGGTTCGAGAATTATTATGGGTTGGGATCCAGGAATTTTTGAAGTTCGAATTATTGATATCTCTCATCAAGTAGTCCATTCGCAAATTAGAACAAAGATAGATAACAAAATGTTTAATTGTTCGATTATTTATGCGGATAACTACTATGTTGCTAGGAGGGTTTTATGGAACAATCTGTGTACCCATAAACTATTTGTTAAAGATTCTCCTTGGTTGATAATGGGTGATTTCAATTCTGCTCTGAACGTGGGAGACTCTATGGTGGGCAGCTCGACTATCTCTATCAGTATGCGTGAGTTTCAGGAATGTGTGGCCACCATTGAGGTTGTTGATGTGAATAGTTCAGGAATGCACTACACATGGAACCAAAAGCCAAAGAATAAAACGGGAATCTTTAAAAAGTTGGATCGAATCATGGTAAATTGTGAGTTTGTGGAGCAGTTTCCTAATGCTAATGCGATTTTCCAACCTCCTACTATTTCGGACCATTGCCCTTGCGTTTTGAGAATGCCGAATGTGATGAAAGGTAAGCATGCGCCTTTTAAATTTACCAATTTTCTTGTTAATAAACCTGAGTTTAAACCCATTGTGGAAGACACTTGGCAACAAGTTATTAATGGAGTCCCTCAATTTCAAGTGGTTAAAAAGCTCAAATTATTAAAAAAACCGATGAGGGGTCTTTTAATAAAACAAGGGAATATTCATAAAAAGGTGATGGAGTTGCGCAATGATCTAAAAATCGTGCAAAATGATCTAGACAAAGATCCCTACAACCGAAATATCCAAGATCAGGAATGTATTCTTATTAGACTGTTTCAAGAAGCAAGTCTAGACGAGGAACGGTTTATTAAACAGAAAGCAAAGGTTAACTGGTTAGCTGCAGGCGATGCAAATACAGCCTATTTTCATAAATCAGTAAAACTTCGAAACCAAAGGAATAGAGTATACTCTATTCGTGATATTATGGATGTGTGTCATGATGGTAATAATGCTACTAAAGCGCTGGTTGATCATTTCGAAAACTTTTTGGGCAAGGACGAGGTGACGGTTGATGAATGTCCAATGAATATCTTTTACAAAACTTTACCGACTCATGTCTCTAATTATATGGTGCGTCCGATTGATAGGGAGGAGGTAAAAAAGGTTATTTTCGAGATGAATGATGAGAAGGCTCCGGGTCCAGATGGGTATACAGCAGCTTTTTTCAAAAAAGCTTGGCCTATTATTGAAGAGGATATTATTAAAGCAGTGGATGATTTTTTTACAAAAGGTAAACTTTTACAAGAGATCAACCACACGTTAATTGCTCTCATCCCAAAGGTTGCGACACCAGCTATGGTTACTGATTTTAGGCCGATTGCATGCTGCAATGTTTTGTACAAATGTATCAGCAAATTGATAGCAAATCGGTTGAAAATAGGGCTGGATGAGATAGTTAGCATCAACCAATCAGCGTTTGTTCCAGGAAGAAGGATTTCAGATAACATTCTTTTAACGCAAGAATTGATGTATAATTATCATCTTGATAGAGGTCCTCCTAGATGTGCTCTCAAAGTTGACATCCAAAAAGCTTATGACACGGTAAACTGGTTTTTTCTCGAAAATGTGTTGAAAGGGTTTGGTTTCCATGAAAAAATGGTCAAATGGATAATGTTGTGTGTGACTACGGCATCGTTCTCGTTGAGTATTAATGGGAATATCCATGGTTACTTTAAAGGTAAAAGAGGCCTAAGGCAAGGTGATCCATTATCCCCGTATTTGTTTACCTTAGTAATGGAGGTTCTTACTCTTTTGTTACAAAAGGCCACTGCTGAGGATCTGAATTTCACGTTCCATCATAAATGTGACAAACAAAAGCTGGTTAACCTATGTTTTGCGGATGATTTGTTTATCTTTGCCAGGGGGAAAGTGCATCGATGAAGATTATTATGGATAATCTGGGCTGGTTTAACAAGATTTCGGGATTGGTTCCTAGTATTCAGAAAAGTCGAATCTATTTCTGTAATGTCCCGAAGAATGTAAAGATGAACGTTCTTGATATTGTTCCTTTTAATGAAGGTAAACTTCCTGTTAAGTACTTGGGAGTCCCGTTGATCACTTCAGGACTTCGATACAAGGACTGTCATGTACTTGTGGACCGAATGGAAAAACGAATTAATGATTGGAAGAATAAGTATTTATCGTTGGCAGGTCGTTGTCAACTCATTAAATCGGTTCTATCATCCATGCATATTTACTGGGCCTCAGTGTTTACCCTTCCTGCTAGACTTATAAAGGAACTTGAGTCCAAAATGAAAACTTTTCTATGGTGCCAAGGACCTATGACTAAAGGTAAAGCAAAAGTGGCTTGGAAAGATGTGTGCGTGCCGAAGTCAGAAGGGGGCCTTGGGATTCGACGAATTGAAGATATGAATAAATCGCTTATGGCCAATCATATCTGGAATATCATCTCTCATCGTGAATCTCTTTGGGTTAACTGGATACACAATTACCGATTGGTAAATAGGAACTTCTGGGCTATCCCTATTCCTCGATCGGGCTGTTTCACATGGAGGAAAATTCTCCAGCTTCGTCCTAATGTTCGTCAATACTTCTACACGATTCTTGGTGATGGTACTACAACGAATGCATGGTATGATAACTGGACGAGTGTTGGTCCTTTAAGCGATATTGTTTCTCCAAGAGATATTAGAGATGCTAATCTTTCGTTGCATGACAAGGTTAGTGATATTTGGGTGGATAACCAATGGAAATGGCCGAGAGCTTGGGAAGATTTATTCCCGGTGTTAAATGGTATTGATAATATCAATCTTCGTCAAGACATCCCGGATCGACCAGTTTGGAAGCATGATAATATTACGTATGATTATTCCCCTAGTATTGCATGGAACTCGATACGTGGAAGAAACGAACCCATTGCATGGCATAAATGGGTGTGGGCATCACCTTGCATTCCAAGACATGCGTTTCATTTATGGTTGGTAATGAGAAGGAAACTGTTAACTCAAGATCGTATTCTAGCTTGGAGTAGTGAACGTAGAAAAAACATGAATCTGTTGTGCTGTCCTTTATGCGTTAACAATTATGATTCGCATAATCACTTATTTTTCGATTGCAGTTACTCGTCTAAAGTTTGGCGCATAGTTACTAAGAACACATCTCTTGATACGATTCCTCTGGTATGGAGCAGTATAGTTGATCTTATGATCAATCATGCGGGATCAAAAAATCTTTTGCACGTGATTAATCGTCTTGTGGTAGCCGCTACTACATATTTTATTTGGCAAGAGAGGAACAACCGATTATTTCGTAATTTAGATCGGTCTCCTGATGTGTTGAGTACAGAGATTGGAGATACAGTCAGGCTGAAACTGATAGGTTTAAAGATCAAGGAGAATGCGCGAACCATTCATATGCTTAGAGCTTGGAAGATTGGAGACACATGTATATCGGATGATGGTGGCTAGATAGTTTGTCTAGTTTTTGTTTCTACTTTGCGCTAGTTTGTTTGATGGTTGCTAGCTAGTTAGTTTTGTTTAAGACCATGTTGGTCTTTGGTTTGTGTAGTTTTGCACATACTCAGGGGTGTGTCCCTAGTATGAACTAGTGTGGTGAGTCTGCCACACTACTTGTGCTTTTTGCGTTTGTTTATTTATAAAATCACCGGGGTAACCCTTTACCCAAAAAAAAAAATGCAGAATTTCCTGAAGAAACTCCCAACTAACCGTGTCGTAGGCTTTTTGGATATCAACTTTAAAAGCGCATCTAGGAGGCCCCCGGTTTAGATGGTAGTTATGCATAAGCTCCTGGGTAAGAAGAACATTGTCCGATATCTTCCTCCCAGGGATAAAAGCAGATTGGTTGATGCTAACAATCTCATCCAAACCGATTTTGATTTTATCCGAAATGATTTTACTTATGCACTTGTAAATGACGTTACAACAAGAGATAGGCCTATAGTCACTAACCTTAGATGGGGTCGTCATCTTAGGAATTAAGGCAATAAATGTATGATTTATCTCTTGTAACATTCTCCCAGTTTCGAAAAAGTCCAATATAGCATGACATACCTCCTCACCCACTATCTCCCAAGAATGTTTAAAGAATGTAGATGTAAACCCGCCCGGACCAGGGGATTTTTTTTCTCCAATGGAAAACATAGCCTTTTTAATCTCCTCATTAGTGACTCTTCGAACCATATGATTAGCTTTAATCGGGTCAATCAGGTTAAACCCCAAACCATCCGCCAAAATAGGACTCGTCTGGCCTTCCACACCCAAAAAGTTACGGTAATGATTTACAAACGCATTTGTAACCGCATCACCGTGGAGGGTATGGCCGTGATCATCCATAATGCAATCAATTCTACACCGATGACTTTTACTTTTAACCATGTTATGAAAGTAAGCCGTATTAGCATCTCCCGCTTTTAACCAATCAATCTTAGCTTTTTGTTTTAGGAAACACTCCTCATCATAAGCGGCCTGTTCAAACTCTTTAAGACATTGGACCTCCAGCTCACGTAGAACAACATCATTTGGATCAGCATCAATCAGCCGTTGGAAGTTGTCCAATTTCACCCTTAAGTCATTAACTTTAATATGTAAGTTACCTTGATCATGAGTGAACTTACGAAGGGGAGTTTTAAGGGCTTTGAGTTTCTTGACCACCCTAAACATGCAATTCCCATTGATATTTCTACTCCAAATATCACCCACCACCTTGCCATAGTCTTTTTTGTGGACAATAAAGTTAAAAAATTTAAACGGTTTAGGTTTGTCCCGAATCATCGGATGCAACTTAAGAACACACGGCGTATGGTCAGAGATACGATAGGGATGGAAAATAGCTTTGGACTGAGGAAAGTTATTGATAAATTCAGCATTACCCATAATACGATCAATCTTCCTTAGAATTCCAGTACCTTTCTTAGGCTTTTGCGTCCAAGTGTAGTGAAGACCTGAACTGTTGATATCCATAACTTCCAACTGAGACACACACTCCTTAAATTCCCGCATGCTGATGTTAATACTAGAGGAGCCCATCGAGCTATCCTCTAGATTCAAAACGGCATTAAAGTCACCAAGAATAGTCCACGGCTGGTCATTAACAAAGAGTTTAAACTTTAACAACTCAGCCCAAACTTCTCTCCTTTGGATATAACGATTATGGGCATACACAAAAGAAGCAAACACAGCCTTAGAATCAGATTTGAAGATAATTTGAACATTAAGGACTTGCGGGGATTGGTGCAGCAGCATGACATCCACGGTATCCGCATTCCACCCTAAAATAATCCTTGTACCCTTTCCCGACACATAACTATTGGAAATCCAGCTCCAAGATTTAAAAACAGATTTACAAGTTTTCACCAACTTAGAAATATCCACATGAGACTCCAAAATCGCACAGACATGTAAATTGTTATCAAAAATAACCTTACGAACCTCCTTTTGTTTAAGCGAGCGGTTCAGCCCCCTTATATTCCATGTGGCGATGCTATACATTGGAAACTATGTCAGAGAGAGTGCTTGCCCTCTTATTATCCACTTCCGAACCCATGAACGCCAATGTCTCATTCTCCACAACAATCACCTCATCCACATCTGAATCATCGTTCTCAACAGTAGTCAAAATACTAGGACCCCCAGCCTCCTGTATAACCGGTTCAGTGTGTTGCGTGCCATAATCTGTCAACAACTCATAAGGATTATTCAGCACAATTTTTGTAGACCCATGGCTAACAACATCAGCCTTCTTAACTACCGGTTTATAAACAAACTTGGTTTTTGGAGTTTTAAACGTCAAGGGTTTTTTTCCTTTGTTTTTAACCTCCTTAAAGCCCTCATTATCCACTTGAGGGATCGGTTTTTGGACAGCCTTTGGACGTTTAGGACATGAGCTGGTATCATGACCAAACACACAACATTCTCCACATCGGTTTGGTTTCCATTCGAATTCTACTTTCAGTTTCTCCTTTACATACCCATCACCATCTAATTCCGGGATTGCAATGGTTATTTCCTCCTTTAACTCCTGATCAGCAGACACCTCAATCATAGCACGAGCAAACCTGCTTCGACCCCAAGAGTTATTACACATCTGAGTTGTAACCGTATCCAAGGTTTTTGGGGATCCAATTTTTGTAGCAATCATGCTTAACCCATCATCCGTGTATGCCACCATCGGGACGTTATGAATTTTGACCCAAATTGTAGCTCGTTTAATCTCATCCTTTTTAAGAATCACCGAAGGAGTCCAAACATTTAGAAAAATAGGAGTGTTGCGAATCAGCCAAGGTCCCTCCGCAAGAACTGAATTTAAGCCTTCCTCATTAGAAAACTTAAAAAAGAAAAACCCGTTTGCATCCATCATAACTTTTTGAATGCCAAATTTCATCCACCTTTGCTTAACAAAGTACTCCACAACAGGAAAAGGTAATCGTTTACCAAGGAAATAGCCATACAATGTAAATTTGAACCTGTTTTGAACTAGCCGAATACTCTCCTTTGGTAACACAACATCCACACCCTCATGGGATTCCGACTTCAAAGTTCTAAAGTTAACAATTTTATCCGAAGTATTGTCAGTAACCATTGCAGCATACGACATACTAGGGGAGCCTGCCATCGTCTCTCCACCAACCTGAATCGTTGGTTTTTCCTTTTCCACACCAGCACTATCGTTACCTACATCAGTGAAGTTTAACAGTGTATTAAAAATCGCAGCTTGTTTAGATCCTTTTGCCAATAAGACAGCTGAGTTATGATCTGCCTTAGCTAACTCAGAATCCAACTTATTCACAACATCCCCAGCATCAGTTCGAACAGCACCCCTGAAATGATTCGGGAGCGGCTTTCGATTCATGGTTGTCTTTCCTTCAATGTTTTTCACGTTTAGCACCAAACCGATCGGGGCTGGGCTGTTATTATCTTCATTTGAAACCTTACTCTCCATAAACTACGTGAGATAGAGCACCATGCAGGCGCAATCCACCAGTACCTTCGAAACCCCTAACCCTAGATGTAAGCGACGGCTGATAAACAAAGCCAGAAACCCTAACTCAACTCTTCTCCGATTGGAACCCAGGTTATATCAAGATTACTAACCAATATAGCAGTCGATTAAACCCAAGCTACAATAAGATAGAGAATCGAAGGGAGTCCAAGAACAGCAAATACAAAGAACAATACAGCCGCCGGTCGCAATCTCACAACAGCCAACCTAAACTTCAAAATCAACCCACGAAATCTGCTAACAATGCTCGTAAAAGGGTATTGAATCAAAATCAAACTCCAAATAACAGGATTGGTACACTAAAATCAATAGATTAAGAAATCAAGAAATCGGCTGGATTTCACAAAAACGCAAAAACCTACCAAAAACTTGCAATTAATCCACGAAATCAGCTACCAATGCTCGTAAATGGATAATGATAGTAAAACAAACACCTAATAACAGGATTGTTACACAAAACTCACGGATTAAGATCAAAGAATCGGCTGGAATTGGAAATCGCCCAAGTCGCCATCTAGATATTCTATAGAGATAGTTAGGTCATAGATTATTAATAATTAGATAAATAATAACGAGGGCCACAATAATATATATAATAATGTATGATCTTAGTCTAAAAAGGATAAAAACTGTAGAAAGTGTAAAATGTCGGGTAAACAAACTTCGATTGATCTCATTCCGGCGGTATTAAAATCATTTCGTTGAACCCTAAATAAACCTATTTTTGTTTTGCTTTTAAGGCTTTAGATTTTTTTGCTTTCATGTAAAAATTTTTTTGAACTTTACCCCACATTCTTTAAATATTAATAAATTTTTCATACGATATTATTTTTTTTATAAAAACTATACCATAAAAACAAGCTTTTTTCTCTCTTTAATTTGAGTACTATTGTGATATACTTTTGTTAAACTTAAACAAATCTAGTACGGTGATATAGTACAAAAGTATCTAGTACAATAAAAACTATATATACATGTACCGTATTCTTAAAATAACTAGATATATATGTATTGCATTATTAAAAAACAAGATATATATGTACTATATTTTCAAAACAGCTAGATATGCACATATTTACTGTATTTTTAAATATTAGATATACAAGTACTGTTTTTTCAAAAAACTACATGTATATTACTGTATTTCAAAACAACTAGATATATATGTATTGTATTCTCATATCAACTAAATATATTACATATCTATTCCTTGGCCGACTTATAAAAAAAACTATATTTTTTTGTACTAGATTATTTTGTACTATATTCTTTTTTACTAGATTTTTTTAAGTTTAAAAAAAGTATATCACTATGGTACCCTATTAAAGAGAAAAAAAATTATGGTTTTTATGGTGCAATTTTTATTAAAAAAAATATTGTTGTACGAAAAAGTTATCAATGTTTAAAGAAAGGTGGGGGGAAAAGTTTAAAAAGTTAACAAGTGAATTTCCATGATTATCCTTTTACTTCTTTGTTTACTTATATTTGATTTTCTTTGAATCTTAACCATTAATTAAGCAAATGAAGAGCCAAGATTTGTTCTTATTATTTTTAGACAAAATAGTGTTTTTAGCCGATTCAACCTCTATATATAATTATCCTCACTAATGCATTAATGATCATAAACTATCATCAAACAAGTATACAACATTATCTAGCATTTTTGTTAGCAATATTTTTTTTAGGAAACGTATGAGCACAATCTTCTTTCAACAAACCAATATATCTAATATTCTTATATATCACGACTACAACATACTTAATAAAAGCCCACCATCAAATCTAGCTACAACATCGTATAGCAATTATTTTCAAATTAAAGTTTCCTTTCTAGGAAACGTATGAACTTTTCATTTTTATAGATGAAATTCTTTTGTTTTTTATGTGTTTTAACTTCATTTTAATACTTGAAAACAGTTATTACATAGTTGATTTGTGATTTGGAGTAATGTTTTGACATTAGAACTTTATAGAAGCAAATTATGGTAGAAAATGAGAATCTTACTATAGTTTGTGTGTTGGATCCGAAAATGAAGAGGATGATAGAGTTCTTGAGTGTACCAAGCTTTCTTTCTTCTTTCTTGAGTCCAACAATCACTTCATTCTTCAAGATAGCACCAAAATGAAACTTGTAGGTGGCTTTGGTGTGGTGGTGGCCGAGTAGGGAGTGGAGGCTAGGAGGTAGATAGAGGGTTAGGTTTAGGGTATTGGTGTTTATGGGTTTAAAGTAAGGGCTGATAAGTCTTAAGTGTGTTTATGGGTTTGTGTCTTAAAAGGCGGCGCGCCTAGGCGCTCTCCAGACACCTAGATTTTGGACTAGGCGGTTGTCTAGGCGCTAGACAGGTATAGGCGGGTCCAGGCTTTTCTAGGCGGCCAGAAATCGGTTATAATCCTCAAAAAATCAGTCAAAATTGGTTTAAAAAAGTCAAAATTGTTCAAATTTTGGTTAAAATTAGTCAAATTATGGTTAAAATCAATTAAAAATGACTAAAATCTATTAAAATTGGTTAAACTGTTCAAAGTATTTATAAAAGTATAATTATTTTTATATATTTTATATAAATTTTGTATATATATGTTAATATATATATAAAATTTCCAATACGTCTAGTTACGATTAATCCCGATTACTCCCGATTAATCCCTAGGCGGTATCTCACCGCCTAGTTAGCGCCTTCTCCAACCTTGGTTTTAAGTGGGGGTTAAGGGGACAAGATGGGCTACGCCGGTTGGGCTTCCCCATCTGGGTTGGGTTTGCTTAATTTTAGTAACCCATGTTTATTATAAAAGCCTACACTTATATAGTATTTCCTCGGTAATTTAAATAGCGTTTATTTTGATTTACATTTCAATTTCCTTTGTCACAAATATTTTTTTTTAAAATTGAAATAATAATAATTATTTTATTATATGTATGTTGGTGTTATTGTTCGTGTTTGCTTTATATACCGCGTATAATCTTATACAGGGTTTCGAATTAGAGTTCCGTAAATCATTCGTAAAGTCATTTAAGCATGGAATCATTTAACACATAAAAGAACACATCTTATATTAAATGTTTAGAATTTTAGTTTATTGTTCTACCAACGCTCGTGAGACAAGATACGTGTGTGATCGATCCGGTAATCCTCTAAATTACCGTTTCATGAATGATTGTGTTTGAACCCGTGGAATGTTTGATGCATCAAATTAATCCTAATTAACAGTAATGTATGAATGACTAATCATAATGATATAGTTTACAAGAGTTGTGTTTGACATGAAACTACGAGGTGTCACATCATTCCTATTTGAAAGAAATTTCATTATGGAATTTGGTAGATGTCACTACTATTTGAGATCAAATTTTCCCAGTTGTCACAGCTACCCCCGAGTATGCTTGATACGCGATGGGTAATTTCCCATGGGAATCGATCCGAGTATGATTCACGTTCTATACATATATTCAAATATTTTATATGGTCCATTTTTTATATGAAAAAAATACATATGTTATGGTTTTCAGTTATAGTTTTAAAAATATTTATCAGGTTTTATATTATATGCATAAGTAGATTCTGGCATGCATTAATAAAATTTATATTATATGCATGAGTAGATTGTTAACGAACAATTCTAACGACCACCGAACTCTTTTATAATTTAAATGACATACTCTTTTGACTTTTGATAATTATAAAATTGTCTTAAAATTTGAAATACAACATAAATTGATATTTATTTTGAAGAATATATTTTTATGCGACATTATTTATAATTATTTATTAGTAGTAAGGTATCACAATCTTTCCTAAACTACATATTATCTCACTCTCAAGCCTTGTTTGATACATTCTTAATGATTTCATTAAGTAGAGTGAGTTTGATTAACTTAAAAGTCACCTTTTAATGGTTCATAAAGTCTCTTAATAAATTAATTTCAGAAACATTATACTATATAACAAAAGGAAAGTGTTTAGCTACAGTGACTAATTTGAATATTCAATTTGATCAAGTTAAAGTTTGGTGCCACCTGCCCAGAATTTGGAAGCTTCTTAGTGTTACTTCTCCTCCATATTACTTTCGTTTTCTTCGCTAATTCCCTACTTGGTGTTAATGGCGATTTCGTTCCTCACTGTGGTGGTAACGAGGTAGACTGAACAAGAGGCTCTCTTGATCATTTATAACAGCGTTCTTGCAAGCGAGTTCAAATTAGGGTTGCCAGAATCAACTGACGAGTCCAATGCGGTGGAACCTGGTTTTGCTCAATTACTTTGGATTTCTTGGTGAGTTATCTTCTTTGCTTATCGATCTAAACTGCTATTGTCGATATATCATTGTGTGTTACTAGAAATTTTGATTAAATTAGGTTGATTCTTGTCCCATTTTTGGGTTTCGGTTCCGGCGAATATGGGTTTTTTCGTGTTTTGATCTTCTTTGCTTATGCAAAATTGTTTTTGGTCCATTAGATTCATCATGATTTTGACAATGTATGTTTGTGTTTGATTGTTGCATTTGTTGCAGAAACTAGAAAGATATTGTGGGATTTCAGTTTTTATCTATGTTGAAAACAATAACATGTTTGGTGGTGTTGATCAATTTTTTTGTAGGAGCATATGCCATATTTTAGATCAAGAACTGCAAAGGAACTTCACCCACCATCCAAGACCTGCATCTTTATATGGTTGTATCTCTTTTCCCTTTGTTGAAATCGATTTTCAAAGCCAACCTTGCATGTATATGTTTTCTTGATCGTATTCCCATTTAGCGTTTCATCGAACACTTGATGTTCGCTATCTTTTCATACTGGAGTAACTTACTGGATCTGGATGGGTGGGCAATGGCTCTCCCACTATCGAAGCTTGGTACTCTTTTATTATAATTTGATCAAGCCCATTGCTAATAAACTCAAACAACATGTTGTCATTGACCCTAAATTTTGATAACATGTAGTTTTTCCAGTTGTCTTGTTTTATATAATCGAATCTTAGTTTTATACTTTTATTGTTTTACTATTGTTAGCATTCATCTTCTTTTTTGTTGCATTGTAGATCCGCTTTGAATCCTTGATGAATTGGCGTTATCATTGATGCATCACAATGTTGATGTTGGATTTTGCTTAAGATGTTTACTAACACATGCTTCTGAATTTTGTTGGTTTTATTTGCTATGGACCTACCTTTCAAGTTGATATCAAGACAATGTTTGTTATCTCAATTGGTTTCAATATCCAAGACATCAACTGGAATTTTTGTTTCACTTTTTGAAAGATTAAAAAAAGAGTTGACCAGTTTTTGGTAGGAAAGGTATATATTTTGGTCATTAGTTTTATTATATACATTGATATAAATATATAATCCTCATCATAGCTAACTATGTCTTTTAAAGATAAGGGCATGGCAGGAAGCAGCCACATCCATAAGCTGTTTGTTTCACTACACCATGGTAAAGTTTTGATTCTTTATTTTAAAATATTGTTTTGAATTGGATGGCCTAAAATTTAAAAAAACCTCATACTCCTCTTGCTTTTCCTTGATACTTTGATTTTCACTAAAATTTGGATTTATATTATACCCCAATAAAGAATAACTCACTTAGTGACTCCCATCGGCTGCCGCAAAGCGCGTGAGACTATGCAAGGAGTGGGATGTTTGTGAGTTATTATCTTTGGATCATGAGTTTTGCTCATGAATTGTAAACTTAACTACATTGTAATACGAAACATTGTTGGTTCAAAAGTTGTTGGCATTGAACCGTTTTGGCGCAACGCGCCTGGAATTCTACTAGTTTTGATTAATCCGAGCGCAAGGCTCAGTGCAGTTTTGCCAAATTGCCCTTAGATTCAATTTCCGTTGAAGAAAACTATGTGAATCAATACTAATAAAAGTGATAATTTTTACTCAATTTCGATAATATTTGATTTTAAAAGTACTTTTGTAATTTTAAAATTATCATTATTGTATTTAATAATTTTTTATTAAACTCATATAATACACTACACGAAATATTAGCCTAATATTAGACTATGCGGTGTGAAATGAATTTTGGGCATGGGTGACCGGGGTAACACCCCTACACCACTCCACTCTCAAATATTTTGGGCGTTGCCCACTCAGCCGTGGGTGGAGCAACATCGTGAAGGTAAATTTTTTTTTCTTCTTTTTTCCTTATTTTTATAACAAATCACATTCACTCACATTACCCTCCTACCAATCATAATACACCACCTCATCTTCCTACTTTTTACCACTAATCTCATGCATTTCCACCCTTCCACTCACTAACTTTACTCACTTTCTCTCCTACGTGACATACCCACTCAAGCCTTCACTCACCCGGACGCACCGCATAGTCTTAGTAGCCAAATATAGTTTGATACAAACATACCGCAAAGTAAAGTACAATCTAATGAAACTTCCATTTATATATAGTAACGAATCTATTTTCTGATGAGAAATCTGGTTTCTTTTATGTAGATTCATGAAAGGCTGATGCCGGCAAAACATCCGTTGATAGACATCTTCTGCTCCAGATAGTTCAACTTCTTCTGTTGCAGTCCACCAGAAGAAGTCCCACCAGAAGAAGTCTATGAACGCTGCTGACAGGTTGTCAGGCGTAACAGTACACTGAT
>WOUH02000045.1:3435397-3454187 GCA_009936405.2 Stevia rebaudiana | reverse complement strand
TGGCGGTGTTAGTCGGTGCGGCAATTGGGAAGGGGGGTGGTGGTGGTGAGTGCATTGAACATTCCCATTAAAGCTTCCTAAATCCTTTCAAGCATAGAAGGAATTTGAATTATATCAAGTGTGAGGTTTTATTGGAATTCATTTCAAGTCCAATTCCTTCTCATTGCCAACTAAACACAACAAGTGATAGAATTCAAATTCCAAATCCCTCAAAATCCATTCAATTCCGTCCAACAAAACGGACCCTAAGGTTATACCAAGTTTGTCTTCTCGAGCCAAGCCGACTCGGCTCATATTTTCTTCGATCTGAAAAGTTAAGATCAAGCTCGTTTCATAAAAAAGTTTGAGTCGGCTCGTTTTTTTTTCTTCAAATTAGTATAAAAATAAAAATAAACTTTTAACACATATAAAATGCATACTTTATATATACACACATATATAAACCAATACCTTTTATTATAAAATAGTTTTTTCTATGAAATCCTTGAATAAAATGAAAAAACAAAATAAAAAGATATATAAACAAATAACTGTATATATATATATCATAATATGAAAAATAAAAACCATTTAGTTGTTCGAAAATCAAAAAGTCACATAACTTTAAACATTTTTTATTTATTCATATATTATTATTTTTTAAAACGAATTATACAACTTAATCATCATTTCTCCTCTTTCAAACGAGTATAATGTATTAAAAAGAAAAAAAGTTTGCGTCATAGAATTTCAATATTACATTTATGCAATATGATTATAATTTATATATTAATATATTATACTTCTTTAAAGCATGCTTGTCACATTTGAGTATGCTTGTCACATTTGAGAAATGTTTGAAGTTTAGTTAAGTATGCTTGTTAAAACGTAAATGATCCTTGGTAACAAGGATTTAACTCGTTTTTTGTCACCCCTAAACTAGGCTAGCAGGTTTTTTTGTTTCAAACCAAGCTTTCTCTGGTTCTCTAGTTTTGATTTTTATTTTTATCAAGGATTAAATAAGAACATCCAAAAGGTTTAAGATATCTAACACAAGTATTTCATTTACGCAAAATTTGGTAAGTCAATCCATGAATTTAAACAATAAGGACTCTATTTTGAACAATTGAACCTACAAGCAGTGTTCATTACTTCCTCCTAAAATGTATTAATCCATATCTCATCACAACATGGGTTGAAGTTTTAGTTTTTTACTTCTGCCTAAAATGTCTTAATGACTCTATCCCTATCTTATCACAAAATTTGATGGGTATTGAGTCTTGATGAACCCATGAAGTTCGGTGATGCCCACATTTCTTAGAAAAAAATTGATTAGTTGACGGTCCAATTCTCTCTTTGAATACTTATAATCATACGTCTCATGAATTGTGATGTTTATACTTTACTCCCTCAAAACCTTCAAGTCTTTTAGTTTCAAGCATGAGTTTTAAGTATGGCTCACTTGTTTTGCTTCTGGAGGTCTTAGGCATAAGAGGAGAGGGAGTCCTCCCACTTTTCCCCATTTTTCCCCACTGCCACATCAGCGTCACATTAACTTCCCCACTTTTCCTCACTTCACTGACCGTCTCACTTTTCCCCACTTTTCCACCTCATCACTTATTTAACATTTATTAAATATAAATAACATTTTAGATAAAAAAAAAAACTTTCATATATTTGATTTTCAGTTGAATTCACGAATAAACCCATTCCTCATTTCCCTCATCAACAAATAAACCCTAGAATCGAATTCACGAAAATCACTTCGAACAATCTGCAACACATCAAAGCATAAAATTGACAATTGGAAACTAACCAGCTTAGAAGAAGATCCACGATCGAAAGAAACCACCACCGTCGTCCCCATTGCTGCTGTTCTTGAGGGGAACCACCGTCGTTCTGCCACTGCCGGAGCCATGGCAGTGGCTACGCTTCTCATCACGCTAGTCGTCGAGGGTCACCACCACCACCGTTGCTGCCACTACCATCACACCGGTGGTGGTTTCTTTCTCCTGTTGTTTGAGTTCGTCGGACGCTCACCGGAGCTCGCCCGACCCTCCTCCAACCCTCTCTTCCTCCTTCGGCCCCGATCGGTGACTAAACCCCAAATTCCCCCACCCCGATTACGGTGGGACGGTATTCTCGGAAGTCCCCGATTGCCACGTTGGTTCCCCGAACCTTTCCTCGACTCCACTCCTTCTGCCCTAATGATGCAGTGGTGGCTCCATGACATATAGCTAAGTCTAATTTTGGCTATAAAATATAAGAAAGCAAATTACAAACCGTGTAGCAGCTATTGTCATGGTTGTAAAAGTCGGTCTCTAAGGCCGAGTACTCGCTCTAAAGTGGTCTTCCGATGCGACTTTATGCTATTCTGAGGTGGTACAAGGATTCGGTTAAAGGCAACACTTCTAAAAGGTCTAAGGTATGTGGTATTGTGATTTGTCTATTCTTTTGATTTACTATGACTATAGTTGGAAATAGTTTGATGTAATTATTTATTTAAACATGTATTTTGTTAAATATTAGTAAATTTATATTTTTTACATATATATAATATATGGAAAATACAATTCCTTTGTAAGTTACCATTTTCGAGTACTCACTTAGTAGTCCCGGGTACTCCAAACTTCATAGTCAACCGACCGACCTAGGAGTGTCTAGTGACTTTTACAACATTGGTTACTGACCACTACATGTGTAGCAGTTCTCTTATGAACGCTTGAGAAAACAACTTCTAAATCTTCGTCATTATTACACTCATGCAATCAATAACTAAATGATTAATTACGTAAGTACCAAAATTCATGGAATAATATAAATATGCTTACCTAATAAAAATAAAGAATTTTTACGAGTTCTTCGACTATCTTTCTCTCTTCAGTATACATATAAACACCTAACTCTTTTAGCAAAAAAAAAAAAAAAAAAAAACTCCAACATGGTAAACGAACTACTTTACTCTTTCAGTACCATTATTCGTGTATAATCCCAACATGATCTTTTTCCTTTACATCATTACCTAAAATCAACATTTTATTCTTTTCCTAAACTAGAAAATTTTACAAATGTTTTAGCCTATTATAAATTATAAAAATGAAGCATATTCCATCAACGTTATAACGTGCACCCCATTGCCGTCCATGATTTCAGTTTCTTCCCCCTCATAGTCAATTTGGGCAACCACCACCATTATTCGATCTCCGTTTCCGCCATTATTCATTACTCCAGAAATCACTTGTTTAATGCCATAAACCCTTTTTCTTACACTCTTCATACAACTCATAAATCCTTCCTCCTGCCGGAAAAAAAGTTATCTTTTCAATTCTGCTGACATTATCATTTCAATTCGGAAAAAAGGTCAAATACCCAGTAGAAATTTTTCCTAATTTCTTGTAATTCATGAAATATCTTCTCTGAGTTGTTATATTCTTACTACTGATTCATAAATCATCAATCTTTACCTTGCTGGTGTCGCTCAATCGAGTAATTAACTTCAGTTACTTTGCTATTTAGGCATCTGTTGGGCTTTTGTAGATAGATTCACGGTTTGATGATGTTGTATGTTTACCGATTTAGCAAGCATTTTGATTGATTTCGATTTGCTCAAACTGAACTAACTTGATGCTTAAATCATGACTTCCAATCACCCATTTCGGACTCCAGGATCTACTGGGTCCGATCTTTCATCATCTGCATCCGCTAAGACCTCTGATCAAACCCAGATTCCAAATCTTCATATCCTTCAAAATTCATCTTCACAGCAAACTACTCAATCTGTCAATTTTGGATCAAAAGGTGCGCGATATGGATCCCAAAGTGGTGCAGATTCAGAAGGGTTTAGCATGTCCCGAAGAGAAATCAACGATGATGATGCTAGGTTAGTTTATATAAATGATCCCCTGAAAACAAATGAAACATTTGAATTTTCTGGTAATTCCATTAGAACAGGAAAGTATTCTGTAATCACATTCTTGCCCAGAAATCTGTTTGAACAATTTCACAGAGTTGCATACATGTATTTCTTGATCATCGCGATTCTGAACCAGCTTCCACAACTTGCGGTTTTCGGTCGAGGAGCGTCTATATTACCATTAGCAAGTGTGTTATTTGTTACAGCTGTTAAAGACGCGTACGAGGATTGGAGACGACATAAATCAGATAAGATTGAAAACAACCGAATGGCATCTGTTCTTGTGAATGATCGGTTTCAAGATAAAAAATGCAAAGATATTCAAGTTGGTGAGATTGTTAAAATCTCAGCTAATGAAACCATTCCTTGTGATATTGTGCTTCTTTTGACGAGTGACCCGACTGGTGTTGCATACATCCAAACTATAAACTTAGACGGTGAATCAAATCTAAAAACGCGGTATGCAAAACAAGAAACACTTTCAAGAGTCCCTGAGAAAGATATTATTAGCGGGTTGATCAAATGTGAGAAACCCAATAGGAATATATACGGGTTTCAAGCTACCATGGAGATTGATGGCAAACGGGCCTCGTTGGGCCCATCAAACATTATTCTTCGCGGTTGTGTGATCAAGAACACTGATTGGGCTATAGGAGTTGTGGTATACGCGGGAAGAGAAACAAAAGCAATGTTGAATAATTCAGGGGCACCGTCTAAAAGAAGTCGCCTTGAAACTCATATGAATCAAGAAATTATGTTATTATCTTTTTTTCTTGTTACATTATGCGTTATTGTTTCAGCGTGTGCTGGTGTTTGGTTGAGGCGACATCAAGATGACCTTGATTTGATGCAGTTTTATAGAAAGAAAGATTATTCTGAGGGAAAAGTGGAAACTTATAATTATTATGGTTTGGGGATGGAGATATTCTTTACGTTTTTGATGTCGGTTATTGTGTTTCAGATTATGATTCCTATATCGTTGTATATATCGATGGAGCTTGTACGCGTTGGTCAAGCTTACTTTATGATACGCGATGACAATATGCTTGATACAAGTTCCAATACTCGGTTTCAGTGTCGTGCGTTGAATATAAATGAGGAATTGGGGCAAATAAAGTATGTGTTTTCAGATAAAACGGGTACGTTAACTGAAAACAAGATGGAGTTTCAGTTTGCAAGTATTTCGGGTGTGGATTATAGTGGGGAGAAAACAGAGTTTTATGATGAAGAAGGGGGATACAACATTCAAGGTGTTATTAAGTTTCCTTTTTTTTTTTTTTTTCATATTTAAGAATTAATTTAATTACATAGATGTTTTTATCGTTTATGGCAAGTAATATATTTGTGTACTAAGCAAAACAAGTAACAAGTTTGGGGTTTGTGACTTTGTGCTTACAGTTTTGTCACAAGTTTAGGTATTTAGGCTAACTTCTGTTAACTTTTTCATCAAATTAGTGTGGAAGTACTAAAATACCCTTTGAATTTTAAATAGATGAAGTCAAAGGGTGAAAAGTAAATGGGTACTTTGGTCATTTCACGAGAAAGTTAATGGAAGTTAGCTTTAATACTCAAACCGGTTACAGAAGCAAAAATCCCAAACTTGTTACTTTAAACCTACGTACCAAATTTGTTACTTTGCCAAACCACATGGTCCGACTATGTAACTAACTATGATATTTGATGTGTTCTTTGTTTATTTAATATTTAAATAATAATATTTTTTATGGTTCTAGTGAATGGGCAGGTATGGAGGCCAAAGATGAAGGTACAAGTTGACCCCGAGCTTCTTAAACTATCAAAAACTCGTAACAACACAAAATTGAGCAAAGATATATATGATTTCTTCCTTGCATTGGCTGCTTGCAATACAATCGTGCCAATTGTTTCCGATACATCTAATGATGATGAGAAGTTGGTAGATTATCAAGGTGAATCTCCAGATGAACAAGCACTTGTTTATGCTGCCGCTGCTTATGGTTTCATGCTCATTGAACGAACATCTGGTCACATTGTTATTGATATTCAAGGCGAAAGACAAAGGTATGATGTGTATTCCTTTTAGACTTGTTACAAAAATGTGTCATATGTGCTTTAATTGATAATATAGATATTAGGTGTCAATATGAGTGGGGTCTAACAAGTTGTGTTGACCATATTTGTCAAAGGCACATGTTGCTCAATAAGCAATGGTCAGCAAGGCGTATAGGGCTAGTATAGGCGGGTACTTGATCATTTATAAAGTTTCAAGCAAAGTTGGCTTATATTAACAGGATTTGGTTGGAATCTTTGTTGAATCTTGCCGTAATCTTTGCCAAAACCTTGTCGGAACCTCGCTTGAATGGCAGACAAGCACCTAGAGGGCTTGTTGACAACATAGGTGTTAACCCAAAATAACACTTTGATCAAAGTGTCAATAATAATCTTTTTGAAAATAAGAGTAAAGTGTTATTTTGGTCTCTGGTTATATTCTATATTTGCCACTTTGATCCCTACGTTATGTTTCTTGCCATTGTGGTCCCTGGCTTTGTAATTTGTTGCCAGTTTCGTCCCTAGATTTGTAATTTGGTTTCATTTTGGTCCCTGGTTATATTCCATATTTGGTGAAATCAACACCAAATACAAAATCAGGGACCAAAATGGGGACATACATAAGGTAGGGATCAAAGTGACAAATATAGAACCAAAATGACACTTGTCTCTTAAAATAAAATGATATTGGAACATTTTATGCATTAAAACTACAATTTTGGTGCTGACGGATCATTTCATTTCGACCCATTTCATGGTTTCCTCTTTAGCTAACTTTTTTCATTTTCTTATTCTTTATTATCTGACTGTGACTAATTTGAGGTATTACATAACTCGAATCAACTCATTCATAAATACCAATTTCACCTTAACATCAACTAACACAGTAACACCTAAAACTAAAAAAGTTTTAGTCTTTTTAAATCTTTTTAACTTTCTTACAATTTGGCAGTGCAGATTCAACGTTCTTGGAATGCACGAGTTTGACAGTGACAGAAAACGGATGTCTGTCATCTTAGGTTATCCTGACAACACAGTAAAAGTGTTTGTCAAAGGTGCTGACACAACAATGTTTAAAGTCATAAATCAATCCTTAAATTTGGATATAATAAAAGCCACCGAAACCCATCTTCACTCATATTCTTCAATCGGTTTAAGAACCCTAGTTGTCGGATCGCGTTCACTGAGCCATTCAGAATTCGACACGTGGCAAACATCATATGAAATTGCAACTACTGCTTTAATGGGTCGGGCTGGATTACTCCGCAAGGTTGCAATTAATTTAGAAAATAATTTGAGTTTATTGGGTGCTTCTGCGATTGAAGATAGATTGCAAAAAGGTGTTCCTGAAGCAATTGAATCTTTAAGAAAAGCTGATATAAAAGTGTGGGTTTTGACTGGTGATAAACAAGAAACTGCAATTTCAATTGGGTATTCATCTAAGCTTTTAACAAGCAAGATGACACAGATTGTTATTAATAACAATTCTAAAATGTTGTGTAAAAAGAGTTTGGAAGACGCGTTGGTTACATCTAGAAAGGTTTTTGATGTTACACGCGCTTCTGGTAATGATGACGATGCAAGTTCTGTTGCATTGATTATTGATGGTACAAGCCTTGTTTATATCCTTGACTCTGAGCTTGAAGAGCAGGTTAATAATCTTTTAAAATTTCAATTTGTTTTGTTTTTTTTAATTAGTTAGTGGTGGGGATTTTGAATTTTATGCTTTTACTTGTGAATGGGTTGATTCGAGTCGTGCTTTTTAGAGTCAATTACACAAATGGTGCATGTGGTTTGGGTACTAATGGTTTAAAGCAACATATTTGAGTTTTATGCTTCTAAACTTGTAAAGAGTTTGGGTATTAAGGCTAACTTTTGTCAACTTCTATGTTAAATTAGATTAAAACGACTAGAATACCCTTTTACTTTGGCTATTCAAGAAGTCAAAGGGTATTATGGTCATTTCAGTATAATTTAACGGAAAAGTTTACGGAAGTTAGCCTTAATAACCAAATCAAACTTGCTACAGAATTGAAAGCATAAGACCTAAACCTGTTACTTTAAACCATTATTATTTTTCGTGAAACACAAGGACTGTCTGTGTAATTAACCGTAATTTTAATCTTGTTTAAAAAAACCATTGGGTCAATCCACTAACTATTCGTTGAACGAACATAAACGAACTTCCAGCCGAATGGTTCAGGTTCACGAACTATTCGTTGAACGTTTAGTTCATTTACAACCCTACCAACGCACGCACACCCTTTTAATTTTCAATTTTTATAACTTTTTTTTTATTTGTAATACAGCTGTTTGAGTTAGCCAGTAAATGTGCAGTGGTGTTGTGTTGTCGGGTGGCCCCACTACAAAAAGCCGGTATTGTAGCACTGATAAAAAACAGGACCGCTGACATGACACTCGCCATTGGGGATGGTATGTTTTGAAATAGTTATAGAATTGATGTCAATATTTTATTACCAAGATTTGGTATTGAAAGTTGTTGAATTTGACTTAATAAAAAGTCAGCCTTTTATGATTGATGCAGGTGCAAATGATGCATCAATGATCCAAATGGCGGATGTTGGAGTTGGAATAAGTGGTCAAGAGGGTCGCCAAGCTGTCATGGCGTCTGATTTTGCAATGGGACAGTTTAGATTCTTGGTCCCACTTTTGTTGGTTCATGGTCATTGGAATTACCAACGCATGTCGTACATGATTCTTTATAATTTCTATAGAAATGCACTCTTCGTTCTCGTCTTGTTCTGGTACGTTTCTCTAACTATAAATAATATTAACAACAACAATCGGACCCAGTAAATCCCACCTCGTTCCAAAAAGCGCGCTTTTTAGGTGAAAAAGCGACATTAGGCGCAAGTCTCATGCGCTCTTTTCATAGAAGACCTCTTAATGAATCGTGATGTTGTACATGAGGCTTTTATTGTTGTACATATAGGTTATTTAGATATTAAGTCATATGTAAAGCTTATTGTGTCTAAATATTAGGAAAACAATGCTAGAAGCCTACAAGAAATAAAAAAAAAAGTATATAATAAATTGCTTCTTGCGTACAAAAAGTTGGTGCGCTTTTGCGCTTCGCTCCTCGCGCCTTGATTTTAGACCCTGTTGCTTCTGTGCGCTTCAGGTTTTTTAACCAACTGTTCCACTAAGGCTGCTTCCAAATAGACCCCCGACTCCAAAACATACAACAGACAAATATATAATTTTAGACATTTAGAGATAGAAAGCTACCAACAGATATAATATCATAAAACAACACATAAACATAAAATATTGTAAGACAACAACATGCAAAGTTCTCTTAAGTTTAGGAATTCCTAAAAGTCCTTAACCTTAAACCTACGTCTTCACAAACTCCTAGCTTGAAAATAAAATAAAATAAAAATAAAAACAAAAATTACCAATTAATTTTTTTTTAATTGTGGCTCCAGGTATGTGCTATTTACGGGTTTCACGCTAACGACAGCAATTACAGAATGGAGCAGTGTATTATATTCTATAATATACACCGCGATACCAACAATTGTTGTTGGTATACTTGACAAAGATTTAAGTAGAAAAACATTAATGAAATATCCTCAACTTTATGGTTCAGGACAGAGAAAAGAAAGTTATAATGCAAAATTATTTTGGGTTACAATGGCGGACACGTTGTGGCAAAGTTTGGTTGCATTTTTTATTCCTTTATTGGCATATTGGAAAAGTGATATTGATAATTCAAGTTTAGGAGATTTGTGGACACTTGCAGTGGTATTTATGGTAAATATTCATTTAGCAATGGATGTTATTAGATGGAGTTGGATCAGTCATGCATCAATTTGGGGATCAATTGTTGCTACTTGCGTTTGTGTTATCGTCATTGATGCGATTCCAGTGTTGCCTGGATATTGGTACGTTTAATTTTATTTCTTGCGTGCTTTTTGTTAAAATAATATTTGAAACCATTTTTTTGAGAAGTATTAAGTTGGCATTTGACCTCAGGAATAGGTGTTTCTATTGGGTTGTCCAAAAGAGCATTTTAATTCATACAACCAAGTAAATCGCGCATTTTATAAATTAAAAAAAGAATTACGTTCTTATTGTAGGAATTTATTTTTGTAATTGTTTCTAACACAGTTTATTTGTTAAGAATTAATTTATAAATTGGACAAAATTAGACTTGCATATTCCTACATGTAACTAACAACTTGAATTAAGTAATTAACTTTTAACTATTCTTGAAAGGTCTTAATATGACTATTTTAAAGTCAAAATTTGGTGGGCTTGACTTAAAGTCAACCAGTCTCTTTTTCTAGAAAAAAAAGATTGTTTATGCATTAAAAAAAATGTATTTTGGGGAAATATGATACTTCACAAGTTTAAAGGGGGATATATGGAATAATTTCTTTTAAAAAATACTAAAATTTTGGAGTAGATAAGTTTTGTGGTTGATCACTAAAGTCAAACTAACTCTTTTTGGTCTTTATCCTGTGAAATGTAATAAGCTTCAAATCTATTTCATTATTTAACATCATGGTTTTCTTGCTTCATATGTCAATGAACTTGTAGAAAAATCCCTGAAAATATTTAAATAAGAAAACTGATGGGTTTGACCCGAAACTCCAAAAGTCAAACTGTCTTTTTTACTAAATAAACGATCTACCTGTATTTGCAGGGCGATTTTTTATCTAGCAAGCAGCGGATTGTTTTGGACTTGCTTGTTTGGGATTTTAATCGCATCCATGATTCCTCGATTCATTATAAAGATGTTTATGCAACACTGTAAACCTTGCGATATTCAAATAGCAAGAGAAGCAGAAAAGTTTGATAATTCAATGGAGATTACAAGAAATGGAGAAATAGAAATGAATCTGCCTCACAGATGACACATTTCTTATGAAAGTTGATATATTTTTCTAGTTGATGGAGCAATTCTCCATTGATTGTATTGTGTAGTTTTCTGTTCATTATTAAGTATTCAATGAGTTTGTATTATATTTGTATCTTATTGTTGGGATCAAAGGTGTTGATCATTTGGTCTTCAATTTTTAAATTACATGAGTGTGATAAATAGTAGTAAATTTCATTACCTTTGTAAAGGTTAATTTTATGTAGAGAAGCGTAAAAACACATGAATCACTTGCATAAATATGATACATAAGACAGTTATGTAACCAGATAATTCACTCTCTTCTAATATTTGCGATAAGCATTACATATTAGAGATTTTATGTCACACCAAAGAAAAAGATGAAAAGATAAATATGATAAGATGAAAACATAAAGATGATAAGATCACTTAATAAGCATTTTGGTGAATTTAGGTTTGGTGGTCAATTCCGACGGTAACTCTAACCGTTATTTGTTGTACTAATGGAGATCGAAGCGGTTTTGGAGGAGTCGTGGAATCTCTTTAAGAGAACCATTTCCAACACGGGTTTGTATTCTTCGCGTTTTTCGTATTTCATTAAAATTGCAACTCATATTGTAATCTCATTTTGAGTTGTGTTATTGAGAACCATGTCCAACGTATTTTGGTGATTTTCAAACTAAATATGTTCTATTGTTCATTAGGTTTAAGTAGTGTTGTAGAAATCGTTAGACGTTAGTCGGAAGACGAGGTGTGGACTAGGGATTAATCGAGATTAGTTTTGTAATTGTAATGTTTGGACCTTATGTCAAATTTACTATTGAAGGATATGTAATCAATTGTGTGTTTTCTACTATATATTTTGCATTTCAATAGATTAAATAATAGCATTGGTACAAAATTTACATCATGTGTTTAGCTTTGGTATTGTAACTCTAACCTGGATTCATGATTTTATTGGTGAAGTCTTTTAATTAACAAGCTTTGTTGTTATTTGTAGTGTAAAATGTAAACCTGTTGACAAAGTAATCAGGAATTCAAATAATACGAAGTGCATATTTGTTAAAGTTTATTTTGATTTTAGGTATTCAGAAATCTCATTGGTTTTAGGAATAGGAAAGGAAGCCGGAAAATAAATTAGTCTATAATTTAACTCATAGTTATTTTTATTTAGCTTCCTTCCTGAAGAAAAAATCATTTGTAACGAACGAATGGCAAGTGCAATACCTTGGGTGGATCCTATTTCAATGGGAACTTGATGAGTCGATCCACCTACACGTCTTCCTTTTCGGGAAACGTCTTTAATACATCCCTAATTCTGAGCTTCATGTTATTCCTACCAAGAAACAAATGGTCTACTAAGAGCAATAATTTCCAGAAACATTTTGTTTCTGAGCAGAAGACCATTCCAAATGTTCCTGGAAATTATTGCTCCCCGTGGACTATTTGTCTCTCTATCTATCAGGATCCCTAAATTCCTTACGAATTCCAAGGTACTCTCTTTGATTAAGAATTACAGGATTCATCGAAAAGCCTATGAGACCAGAGTCGCTTTAAAATTTTCTTCATTAAATATTTAACACGTTTTTTTTTTAACTTGATTCGAAAATTGGGCGTCTTTTTGGCACAATATTATGTAGGTTTAAAGCTTTAATAAAATAAGGATGCCATTTTTCTTGCCCCTCCCAAGCATGAATGCCACATTCTTCTTATGATCAGCACATAGAGACTTCTGGTTCACGAAATTCATAGTGATAACACATTATTGAACAATATTCTGAGTTTTTTTAGATTAAGAAATTTGAAGTAAATCATTAAATTGTTTCAATGTGATGGTGTTTCACGACACTATATTATTCAAGATATATATTTTGGGAACCTAATATTTTTTTGTGGTTTAATCTGTGTTTGTATATGATTTTGTACTTTTGAGTCTGTTTGTAATAATAAATAGTTTTAAAACTTGAATATTAAAGAAACAAACTTATAAAACCATGCATAAATAAACCGTCTTAAAACCGTCGCAAAATCCTTTAGCAAAACCAATCTATAAATCACTCATAACTATTTGCGATGATTTTTTCTCGTCTCAATAGCCCATTTTGTGTTGTAATAATTTAAATCTTTATTGATTCAGATTAAGTATCGTTACATTGAAACATTCATAGTTAAACATCCTTAGTATTTGCAAATCAACGCATAAACTATCGATCACCGTAAACATATATTACAAGTTAATCGACATCCTATTTAAATAAACGATTTGTTGATCGAGAGTTTTATCGATTGATCATAATATAACTTGATTACATATAATCCATCCTTATGGCTTATGCGGTATATATATATAAATAGAAAATTTAAAACCAGTAGAGAATCGTATTGAGAGTCTTTCAGTAGTTATCAGAGGTCATCGGATAAATGAATAATAATAATATATAATAATAACCGCTCTTATTAACCGTCGCAATGCTTCACAACCACAACCGTCGTGCAACCGTCGTCGTACCCCTTCCAAAAGACACGTAACCCTTCAAACTACTATATAAAGTAACACATTTCACCGGAGAAAATTAACGAGATACAGTTAATTATCACAACTGTGAGACAGAAAATAATAAAACTGTCTTACCAACAAATTGAAGAACAAAAAGAAGATACATATGGAGAACAATGAGTACGGTTGGGGAGTCGGATCAGTGGTCGCAATGGTTTTGGTGGTCGGATGTTTGTTGTTCTTGCCGCTCGGAATCGGACCGGTGGCGGCACCGTCATTGCCAATGATTGTTGTGATTCCGGTGTTGTTGGTGGTCATGATCATCTTGATGTCTCATGCATCCAACCCGAATTATTGATTGTTAGTTGTCTTCTTCAAGAAATGTATCTCGAATATTATATGAATATGGTTATTACTGTATGTTGCCATTGATTATTATTCTTATGATTAATATGCATGTGTCTGCATGCAGTTTTACATAGAATTTGTTCCTTTATTCGTTGTTTTGATGTCGAATGTGGTTCGAGGGTAATCATATCTTGAAATTTATAAAAACACTAATGATTTCTTTTTACAATTAGTTTATTTATAATATTTATGTTGGATCGTTGTTAAGTCTCATTTCATGCATCGATCAATGACTTTTTATACATATAATAGCATATAATTCAATGTTTTTTTATGCCAACTTCTTAAAGTTTATATTCCTTAGTACATTCTGATCCATCGAATACGAGTTCTATAAGAATGAATCGATTTATATTTGGTTAAAAACAGCAGTACTATGTTCTCCACGACTCAATAATCAAGACAAACACGGGTAGGATTATATATGAAAATTAAACTGGCATGTTTTATATTATGAGTTCTAACCAGAATCAGTTCGGGTAAAAAACATGTTTAATTAAAATAGCAAACAATGACCAAAATTATCAATTTAAAATTTAAAATAAATAATAATTAATTTTTGAGAGGGAATTTATCCGGCTTCGATCTCAATATTGTTATAAAAACATTTGTAAGAAAAGATCTCAATCCTTACAAATATGCACCAAAACATTTGTACCCAAATTAAAACAAATGAACTTTTTTTTTTTATTTATTGTGCCAAAAAAATCGTTGTCAAACTTGGTACTTCAAATGTAATGTAAATACTCCCAAATGGCAAAATCCATCGATGAATTAATTATACAAAGTTTGATGGGGATATATTTTCTAAGGAAACATCTGTTAAGATCTTTGCATATGAAGGTGGGGTACAAAATATTGATCCTAAAAATATTATCGAACGAGAAAATTTGATCAATTGCTTTAGAAATAATAAAATTGATGATGAACACTTAAATCTCTTAAAGTCTTAAATACTTTAGTTGTGCATCGATCGTTAAGATATAAAAATAGCCTAAACCATGTCAAAAATAATACGCATATATATATATTCCAAGTTAAATTACGAAAAAAGTCTGATAAACAGTTGGTTTAATTATCCTAAGCTTTAGTTTATTAAATTACAAGAAATTACATATATTATTCTCGTCCCTAACAATATTAATAAAATATGCATTTCATAATCGGAATGTGTTAAAGTGAAGAGGTGTCATTAACCGTTGCATCCCTTCGATCACCAGAAAGTGGCGGTTAACACACACAAAACTAACTTTTAACTACCACTTAATAACCGCCAATAACCGTCAACCGTACATACCTATAAATACATCATCATACCCATCATTTTTTCTTTACTCCCAATTATCAATTCAATAACATTCCGGCAAACTGCAAACCGAACAATGGTGACCAAAGCCGGTAATGTTGCAGGTGGTCCCAACCCTACCCCACCACGACCACCACCACCATCTCCGCCACCACCGCCGCCATCAGGCTCGAAACGCCAGATTACGCCCGCGAAGGTTATCAAGAAGCCTGTCATATGCCCGATTTGTAACAAAAACATGTATCACGAGAAGGCGTTGAACGGGCACATTCGTTGGCATACCGCTGAAGAACGAGAGGCAGCGGGTTTAGGAATCGCGCGATCACTCGCTTCAACCGTTGTTGTTGAAGTACAAGACGCGCCCAAACGCGCTAAAATCCCGGATCTTAATCGGTCGCCGCCACCGGAGGATGGAGAAACATGATCCTGTTTGGACGAAGAAGGTTTGTGCATGCATGCATGGCACTAATCTTTTATTTTGGGAGTTAAATAATATATATTGCAATTGGCATACAATTAATAAATTATACATTTGGGCCATGTAATATATAAGACATATTATATTTTATTTAGCAAGGATATTCATAATTTGCTTTCATATATATTGTTGTCGATCTTCCTATTTGCATGCATGTGAAATCATGAATGACATTCTTACATTCCGTTAAAATAATTTTTAGATAATTTGCAGAATCTGTTGGTCTTGAAACGAGCATGTGGTTTTTGTATATCACTTTGTATGTCACATAATTATAATTTTTTTTTTTAAATGACATTTATTATTAGTTTGGCACGTAAGAAGTAATATATATATCTGATAATAATGATCTTTTTGTGATTCTGGATGTGACTTGAATATTAAATGTTTACTACGGTAATACGGTAATTTCTGCTAATTTGTAATTCAATTCTTTATGAAGAAAAGAAAATTGAGTTAAACGTTCTCCATAACATTTTCTAAACTAATTTTTCATAACTTTGTACTTTCACATTTCATTTTTTTTTAATTTATTACAAATAATTGTAAGTAAACATCTAAACTCTATTGAAAAATACATGAATGTTTAATTTGGATTCTTTTGATTAACTTTTACTTTGCCGCTCAATAAAAGAAAAACTTTTACCTATCTCGATGATAAATTTATTAGATATAAGCTTAATTTAAATAGAAAAATATGGGTCGATTGGTTATGGAAATAAAAGTTGATAGAAAGCATTTTTCAAAAAACTGTCAGAAAAAACTCATGGGTTCTTAAGTTTTTGAAAGAGGATTTTTTGAAAAATCAGAAACTATTGGTAAAATAATTCATTTTGGTGGTTATATTTTTTGGCATAAAAAATAAAAGAAAAGTATAAATACGTTATGATAATTGGGGAAATGAGCGTAATACGAGTTTGAATGTAAAGACAGACCCCGAAATGTAATTTACTACATAAATAAATCATGGGAAACTTTATTTACGATATAAAATCATCCATGATCCAACTTTAAGGGTAGAATAAATAAAAAAAAATGTTACCACTCTATCTAAAAAAATTGTTATAATATTTGATTAACAGGTAAAAAGGTTATTTGGTCCCGTTTGGATCGACACACCAAACACTTTTACCTTTTTATGTTTTAATATTTTAGTCATTAATTGTAAAAAAATTAATATTTTAAAAATTAATCTTCTTTATCACAAATAGAACAATTTGTCAATTTGTAGGGCAACATTTATTCTGTTGAACCTTACATAATTTTCTAACCAGTTTTACTTATTTAACCCCAATTAACTTTCAACAGAATTTAATAATTAATTTTAATATAATAAAATACTATATGATTCAGTATTCACCATGGTGCTAAACCATCTTTACTAACCCAGTCCGTTGACATACGTAAACGTGGACCATGTAATGTTTGCTTCTAAACAACAAAAACCAAAAATGTCAGCCATACAAATTCACTTTGAAAAAAAAAAAAAAAAGGTAACAAAATATGCAACAAATCATTTCAACCCGTTTTTAATTTATGTGATGAAAACGAATGTCGTGAAGAAAGAGGGTAAATTATCTCATAAAGATTTTGAAAGTAACCTCGATCATAAATGTTGTTTTTAACAATCTCAACATCTTCCTCAAGTCGCGATTTTTTAAAGAATTTTTTCCATTTGCTTTGTTGAGGATTTGTTGTTGTTTCTTTCTTCAGATTATTCAAACTTGCTCTTAATGCTTCTGCACTTGCCTTTGCTTCATTCACCTTTCTCTGCCAGCTTAAATAATCTTCCCATTTGAATGTCTGCAATTAAAAAAATATAAAAATTAAAACTAAAATATGTTCATAAATTTGTTAAGAAAACTGACAAAAACTGGTTTCAACTGCTTCTAATTGCTTGTATACAAAAACTGACAAAATATTTCTTAAAGAAAATTTGATAACCATCTTAAGACATAAAAACAATAATAAATTAAAAAATCAAGAAACTGTTAAAATTTTATTTCAAACACATCAGATCTAAATTTGTAATTTTTGCAACGAAAAGCAATTTTTTTGTCCAAAGTATATTCAGTACTTTTATTAAAAATCTAGTGTTTTAAATTTGATTAAAAAATTTTGATTGATGCAATAATAGAATATCTAGAACAAAACAAGTTGAGAGTTTGTATTCATTAGAAAATACTTCGGTCAATTTCAACCTATTTCCCATTCAGTTAACCAAATTTTAACCCGTTAAATAGAAAACGGGTCAAAATTATCACATTAAAGTGGAATAAATAAAGTAATATTACCTCATTAGTTGTAGTGTTGCTAATACAAAGGCTGAAATGGTACCCAAAAAAACCAGATAAAAGCAAAGAAACTATAGCCAGAAAAACCATTAAAAGTATCTGAGTGTTGTAAGAACTTATCAACCACTGTTGCAAAAAAAAAAAAAAAAAAATTACAAATCATTATACCTAACAGTAAAAAATAATCAACACCAAACAATTAAGACTTTTGGTTGAATTAATATTAATGATTGGAGATTGATATTGAATAATCAACCTGTATAACATGTGGAGTCAAACTCCGGTATGAATTTTCAATGCCGTAATATGCTGCAACAAGAACACAAACATAAATTAAAATTAAGATTTCAATATGTGCATGCAATGATTAAATTAAATATTATTATAAACATTATTGGTACCTGTTAAAATATATACAACTTCAAGTTCATTTAATCTACCAGCAAGAACTAAACCAATTGCAACAGTTCCATATACACAAAGAAAGAAATGCCTGCAGGTGAAGTTTCATTATCATATGTTTTTAAAAATAAATTGATGTGAAAATATAATAATTACTTAGAAATAAAAAGATTAACTCACCAAAGAAGAAACATTACAAAGTAAAGTGTGTTTTTCTCCCCAATGCAATTATTCTGAAATGATCGGAATCGGAATCAATTCACTATATGATATGATATTTTGGAAGAATTTTTTTATATATAATAAAAAAGAAAAGTCAAACCATCCATCCACAGTGATGATCGAACCGTGCAACACAACGGTCACATATGCTGCAATGCTTGGACCGAGCAGGCCTGAGCGACAAAATAATTAAAAAATAAATAAAAATTAAATAAATAAAAAATAGCATAGAATAAGGTGATTAGTATCTATCCAAAAATATTGTGATTAGTAGAGGTGGCAATTTGACCCCTTTACTAACAACTTAAATAGATAAAAGGCAAATTGGACTGAAATAATCCCACCTTTTGGAAATTGGTGGATAATAATCCCACCTGGAAATATCACTCTCAGCGG
>WOUH02000045.1:3406720-3432353 GCA_009936405.2 Stevia rebaudiana | reverse complement strand
CCACGTACAGATCTGTACGTGGCGTATAGGATGTGTAAAAATGGTTTTTGGGTGTTTAATTAACAACACCCTTCCAATATACATATTCCAAAAAATAAAACGTATGCCAAATATTTGAGGCGGTGCACTTAATTGCATTTAACTTTATTAATGAATAAACTTCTTCAAATGCTAGTTTATAGTGAGAGAAATTATAAAATATTCCATAAACTACTACGCACTTATCTCATGGAAAATTCTCTAGATGGAAAGTATCCAACGGAGAAATCATATAGCAAAACTCATCTAATGGAAAGTTCATAGCTCAAATCCTTTTAAATACGATGAAGTATGGAAAATTAATTTAAATCCAAAGTGACTTGATAAAGTCAAGAATCTATATAGATGACTGAAACAAAAACAAATAAGAATTCAAAATAAAAAAGCAAATGCACAGATTTAAACTATAGTATCCAATATTTAGAAACTCAAGTTTGTCAGACTTGATATCTTCGAATACAACTAACTCCTATTTTTAGATGTTGAATTCTAATCTCTTCATGAGAACGAGACTTTTCTTCAAAAGAAGGATAAATATGTGCATCTTCTCCCAATAAACTCACAATAGAATTTCTCCATCCATGATTGTGAAATTTTCTAATGGTTATTAAGTTCCACTTCGATCTTCGCATTACCTTTGACTTAAAATTATTCTGAGACATCATTGATGTTTGACACGTTGGATAAGATGTTCTCTATGTCTTACTCATAACATGCTTATGTCATAGGAGTACTGAGCATGTGTTCTCACATAATACTCGAGCTAATACTTTGTCTTCTAAATATAATCAATCGGTGCTAGCCCACCCCTTGTGGCAGATGTTATAATTCAACACAAATCAAGTAGAAGTGTTGGCGGCATAGTAAAGGTCGTAGCTATGTCAAAACAACCTAAATCCAACAAAGGACGAGGCGACCATCTTTGGGGATGTCTTTCAAGGTGCAAGAAAACACCTGATGCAAATATATAATAATCAAAACAACAAGGCATATCTTATAATTTATTCATTGCTATCACAAAACGCAGGAGACAAAATGACAAACGTATGATGTCACAAAAATAACGTTACATGAAAACATAATAAATATCTTTAATCAGTTATCTCTAGTAGATTCAGACTCTTACTCATACTATTTTAGGTATTGGTAACCTTAGTGAAGACTCTAAAAGAATATACATCAACTTACTTAAGTGTAACAAAATTATTACAAATAGTGTCTTCTATTCTTGTAAACCATATATAAAACTTGCTAGTTTCATGCATGTTACATCTGAGATTTTCCCGACCTTATTTTCCGGCATACAAATCATCATCTTGCAATTTCTAGAGACTCGTGGAATTTATTCTAATCCATTACGTCACAAAATCCTATACGAGTATATATATATATATATATTAGTTAATAAAACAAATTAACTATAAAAAAACGTGTATATATGTATACAAGTTAACAAAAATAAATATTTATGTGAAACAAACTAATAGAACAATAATAGATTTTAATACATAATTACAGCTCATTTATAAACTGTTGGGGCCAAAATAGAAGAAAATAAACCTTAACATGAGTTCTATGGGACATGGTGTCCAATACCTAAATTCTGAAACTTAGAGGGACCAGTTGTGCCATAACCTAAAACAAATCAGCCCAGTTGACCTGGTCAGCACCCAGATCAGTGCCCCATTAACCCGTGGATCTCTCCTTCTTCACCCATCCGGATCCCAATCGAACCGTTCCAAACAAGGAGATCCAGCCGACAATTTCGGCCATCAATCACTCCCAAAATCTCGCTCTAGATGCATTTTTGACCCATGAATTAAACCCCACGATCAATTTCGCAAATCATGAGTTGTAACCAAGCCGACAAAAGAGGAAATCACGCTCGGTCGAACCGAGCATCTATCTGTCCTGTATAAATACCATATTTCGACCCTATTTTCGTTTTTACCAACTTACACATATACGAACCACAACTCTCAAACCTGCAATCGATCGAATCCCACCGAAAACCACCTCGCCGGAGATCGAAACCCACCTTCTACGCAACGTAAACCCAAGGTAAACCCATTCTTTGATTCGTCTTAATCCATAGAACAAAAGCCCCAAATCAATTCGTTGTTCTAACATACATATTTACCGAGTTAACTCGATCTAGATCTAGGGTTCTTAAGCGGAGTTTGAAGGCTAAGTTAAATACTTTAAAAACCGGAACTAAACTTGAGGATCCCACTGGCTAGGGGTGTTGTTCGGGTTTGGTAATCAGGGTTTCGGGTTTCTCGGGTTTTGAGGATATAAAATAGGAACCGAATACCGACCCATATTAAATTATTTAATTCTGTTTTTGGGTCTCGGTTTTCGGGTTTGATCGGGTCGGGTAATTCGGGTATTTGGGTTATGACATGAAAAAAAATTACTAAAAACATTTAGCTACATTTTGGCGTAACAACCGTGTAATCTTTCTTCCCAATTGAGCTTTAGCTCATCCCAAAACAATATGTCCAAAATCTTACAATTATGCTGAAATTCATATTATAAAGCTTTGATTTCATTATATTCTATATTATGTCATTAATTCACGATCAATGAAAATTTTAAAAATAATCTTATACAATTATTAATGATATTAGAAGGAATTACTTCTATGGTTTCTCTAGTCTATATATAAAGTGATTCAAATACATGCTATATTGCCTATTAATTTAGCATGTCATTATTAATATGATTAGTAAACATATTTACTTGATTCGGAATCATGCGTAGCTACAACATATTCATGTAAAGACGTTTAAAAAAATCGACATATTTAATCCTACTATAAAAATCTATCGCATATCTAATCCTACTAAAAAAAAAATAAAAATAAAATGGTATTCGGGTTATTCGGGTCGACCCAAATGTTGAGAAGGAGTACTCAAATACTGACCCAATTATGACATTCGGGTTCGGGTTCATGCCATATTTGGGTTGGGTTGTTCGGGTATCCCTTTATTCGGGTTCGGGTTGGTTTTATTCGGGTTTTTTTATTCTGGTTCGGGTAAAAAACACACCCCTATTATCACTGCAGCCAAAGTATACAATTTTTGAACTCCTTTTCGTTTTATATGAAATTTACGTTTAATACCATATGAATCACCAAATTAAAAAAACGAAACAACTTTTAGGAATTTGTTACATCTTCCTAAAATAACGAAATCCAAAGTAGAATAAAACGCAACATGTGACTAAGGTTTGCCAAAAAAAGTTGATATGTGACATTGACTCTCTCGTAACTTTACAAGTGTCTGATTGTGTTACTCTTTTATTATAATAAGATGTGACACTCGGGTTGCTAGTCACGTCATTAAGTTAGTTAGATTGTTGTTAGCTGTTAAAGGTAGTTTAATTAGCTTGTTAATTTCAGTTACAAACTTGTATATAGACATAGTTGGGGAGCTTGTGCAAAATCAAATAATGAAAATAAGAAAAAAGAAACTTTCCCAAATTATCTCTCATTACATACAAGATTTTGTTTTTAAATAATATTTAGGCACTCTAACACGTGAAATTTGTATTTGTTTTCAACGGATCCGTCGCAAAGCACGAGTTTAGTAGCCAAAAAGATCTTCATTAACCAACAAAATGTAAAATTAAGTACTAAGTAAGGACTCATCTTCAACTTTGGGAATATTATAGGGGTAATTGTGCGCATTGATACCGAGACTATTTGTTCACAAATCAAGTTACCCGCTGACTTCCTCACATTCGAAAGGGTCTCAATTTTCAAATGTCTAACCCTATAACGGTGAACATAATCTCCGACGATGAAACAACCCCACTTCGATTTCAATCCAAGAAGCAAAGAACTAACTCTAATTCGAACCCTGCAACAGTATTCATAATCGATGACGAACCCAGTTCGACCCGATCAGTTGTACCCGAAACCCCTTCAGTTGTACCCGATACCCCTTCAGTTGTACCAGAGACACCAATGGTTGAATCATATGTTCCAATAGTCAGATGCAATAACTCTGTGTCGGATACCCAACTCAGAGTTTCTTCATCGTCACCCCTCAAGCCCTCTGGTATGTTGTTTAAACTGTTCTAATTGCGCAATTTGTATTTGGGCATTTGAATGAAATCGGGTGTTGTTTTGTTGGTGGGTTTCAATTTTGCAGTGAAATCCAATAATTTGAAATTGTTCTTTTGGAATGTAATTTGTGTTATTGTTTGCGATGCTTCTACTGGTACTTATAAAGACAATAAATGTAAAAAAAAAATAGATTTGTTAGAGGTAACAAAATGTAGGTAATGGGTCAAAACGATTTTAGAGGTTTTGATTATTTTGAGTGCGTTTATTCATTTCTTCCTGATTAAATACATAAATGGTACTTTTTGTTTGATGCAAAACTTATTGGTCTGTGGTTTTAAATCTTGTATATTATTATGTAATCAACTTAGATATATATATAATCATTGGTGAATGTTTTCCTTGAGAAATGAGAACTAAGAAGCTGAGTAGTTTTGACATGGTAAAATAAAGAAGCACCAATTATCAATATGAGTGAATATTGATCAAACTTTTTTTTTATCATTTTATGCTCATCTATCTTATCGTTGACTCCAATATTATGTTTTTAAGTTTCTACTAAACAATATAACTTTAGCAATAAAGAAAAGTATTAATGATCGGGTGAAAAGGGTGACATTAGCATTTGAAGTTGAAATTCACTTTGAGTTATAATGATGGAGGATTATATGATATTTCATTAGAAACAATTAGAATTATAGATCATTTGTAGTTTGTGTTGTGTATCACTGTATCAAAAACACATATATTTCTGTATAATAATACATATTTGTTAGATGAACTTTCTTTCAATTTCCAATAATGCCCCTGTTGACTCGGTCATCATGTTAACCTGTATTGAACCAAATGGAGCATATGTTCTCTAGGTTCATAGTCAATCTAAGAAGTTACTATTTCTTTTGTCATTTTATGTGCCTATAAATGGTTTATTCAACTCTAGTGATTTATATTGTCAAGAATAAATCCTTAGAATTAAATATGGTTACGGAAATGATAATGTTACTTTAGTAGTATTTTTTTAACAAAGTAAAATAAGAGGATGTAAGCATTAGATACAATTTGGGTCCCTTTTAAAATATTAAATCTTTTCACTAATATTAATCACTTTTTTGACCTTTACCGGTTTGACCTGTTAGTGGAAAACACCCAAATGATCTTAAATTCCACTTGTATTTGACTTGCACCTGAAATTATATGTTGGTTACAACTTACAAGTTTTATTCTTAGATAAATTATTAAATATTAATATTTAAATGTTGTTTACAGGATTAATATGTTTGGAATCTGATGAGGAATCTGAAGGACTTGGTAGCTCACCTAAAAGACTAAACCAGTCGACACCTGTTACTCTAGATGTGGAAAACAATTTTGAAACGCTTTCAACTTGTTTAGATTATTCAATGTCACAAAGTGAGTAAAACTTACATTTTATCTTCTTTTGTTGCGCGTGCTTGTTATTGTATAAAAAATTAATATTTTATTAGTTATCATTGGCTAAATACATATCCCCTTTTGTTGTTTAATCAATTGGGAATTGTAGTTTGGTTTTAAGAAACTTATTTAGTCGTCGGTATATACTAAACACGCGACGTATTTGTGCAGATGATTCTTCTTTTTTAAATATCGCACAAGATGATCTTCCACAGGTATTCTCTTATTCAATTCATTATATAGCTTCAATCTTTACATGCTTATGAACTCTATATATATGTGTCTATATGTATAGGGGATGTGTATTATGTGAACCAGCTTTTATCGTGTGAACCAATTAACTAAATCTAGACCACATGTGTTATTTAATTATTAACACATGTGTGGCTGATATTAAACCTGAATATTTTAATAACACATCGTACACGCACATACATATATACATTTACATCCATGTGTTACTTATGTGTAACTGTGTAAGTCTGACATGTTATTAAGGTTTCTGATCATTCTGAAGAAGATAATATTCTGCATCTGGCGAGCAAAAACATTAGTGAGAAAAATAAAACAACGGGTATTACAAATAAGAAAAGAGTTGCTGGTGCAAGAACCACAAAGGAAGAAAAAGCGCGTTTGATGAATGAGAAGAAACAACAAAAGGAGGTATGCATTTTAGTCAACAAAAAAAAGATATCAATTTGGATTTAGTTTTTGGTATAAATGTTTAATTTATGAATATATATATATACATATTGAAGCAAGAGAAGTTAGAGAAAATAGCTTTAAAGACACAAGCAGCAGAGATGAAAAAGATGCAGAAAGAAATAGAAAGATGGGAAAAAGGAAAATTTGCTCAACAATCCATTGTGGCTAAAATCGACACTAAAGTAGTAGAACAAGGATCAATTGGAGGTAAATTGAATTTCTTTATATAATATTAGAGTTAATTACACAAATGGTCCCTGTGGTTTCAGTACTAAGGTTTTAAAGTAACATGCTTTAGTTTTATGCTTTCAGTTTTGTAACAAGTTTGGGTGTTTAGGCTAACTTCTGTTAATTTTTCCCTTAAGTTAGGGTGAAATGACCAAAATACCCTTTGAATTTGATTATTCAAAAAGTCAAATGGTATTTTGGTCATTACACTCTAATTTAACAGAAAAGTTAACGGAAGTTAGCCTAAATACCCAAACTCGTTACAAAAGTGAAAGTATAAAACCTAAACTTGTTACTTTAGTTTAAGCCCTTAGTACCACGAAACCTGTTACTTTCTGCAAATCACAACGACCATATGTGTAATCAACTATTAATATTTTTTGTTCTGGAAAATCTAACACGCGAGCACATGCTTGTTCATTAGTTTAGGACAACTGCTTACAAGATTGGCTGAAAAAGGTATTTCATTTCAAATTACTACAAATCCTATTGAAAGATCAATTATTTGGACAATGTCTGTTCCAGAAAATGTAGCACAGGTAGATTTTTTCATCTTTTTTATAACTTTTTTTTTATAAATTTTATTGTGTGATTAGTAACTAGTTGATAAGGTAACCATATTGAGTGCATTTGAATATGTTGCAGGGATTGACTCGTGGGACCCATATTCCATACGTGTTACTTGTTTTTGAAGCAGAGGAATTTTGCCAACTTGCTGCAGATGATGATGGATGTCGATTTATGGATCATGTGTCGCGTGTTCAATCCATTTATCCATCACATACGCTTTGCTACCTTACTAATAGACTTCTTGCCTACATCAATAAGAGGTCCCACCATTTGTTCTTTATTTTTTTTTTCTTCTAATATATTCATATGTGAACATTGGTTGTATTTTATCAGTAATCTGTAGTAAGGTTTAAAAGTAACAAGCTTGAGGTTCGTGCTTTTAGTCTTGTAACAAGTTTGGGTATTAAGACTTTCTTCTTCTAGCTTTTCCAGTTAACTTAGGGTGAAATTACCAAAATACCATTTGACTGTTACCTTTTGAGTTTGACTATTAAAAAGTCAAAGGGTGTTTTGGTCAGTCCACCTTACTCTGACAAAAAAAGTCAACGCAAGTTAGCATCAATACCCAAACTCATTACAAAACTGAAAACACAAACCCTAAACTTGTTACTATTTTTGCTTAGTACTCAAATCACAGGGACCATTTATGTAATTAAAAATTTACTCTAATATCTAAAAGCCTATGTTATTACAGAGATTATATATAATATTTTTTGTAATTGATAGAGAACAAGAACATTACAAAAATCCTACAAATCATAGTGGTTGGAGTCGTCCACCTGTGGAAAAGGTTACTTCTTGAACCTTTATTAATTAAACTTTAATTTAATTTGCGGATGCAACATAATGACATATCAGTTTAAAGAAATCATTTTACTTTTTACAGTTGCTGTCAAAAATGAGTACACATTTTGTTGGAGTACATTCAAGATTATGCATCGATGAAGCTGAATTAGCAGAACATGTTGTAGGTCTGACATGCAGCCTCGCTTCATGCCAATTTAGGTACTCCTTTTTAACGTGTTTTTTCCACCAATTTTTTATTAAGAGTTTTATTTTTTATTTAACGATTCCATGTTGCAATATTCAGTTTTTGAGATAAATGTTGAATTATATAGATAATTGCTTGTGTTGTAGGATTTGCAATATTTTTGTGTATCAAATGGTTTGAATTTGATTTAGGTACCAACAAGTTATTAAATATACTTTTATATTACCTTGGAATAATTATTAAAATTGCAGAAAAAAGCTGACCCGCTTATCAGTCAATGCTAACGGTTCCCTCATCTCCAAAGATGCTGCTGACCGAGCTCTAATAAAAAAGAGCATCTGGTAAGAAATCTGCTTTATTATTTCTAAGATTTTACATTTTTTAGAATTTTATAGAATGTAATATTCTAAATTACAAATACATCATTTTCTCGTGATATTTAAACCTTTATTAAAAAAATAAAAGGTTTTATGCATTTAAATTCATTTCAGTTGACTTTCAATGTGTTTGATCCACTGGATGCTTTCGATCTGTTTCTTTTCTAGTTAAAGCTTTTAACTTAACCATTTGACCCGTTAGAAATTGACCCATTTGTACTTTTCAGGTTAAAAGCATTGGTAGCCATCCCGAAGGTACAACCTCGATTTGCGGTTGCAATATGGAAGAAGTATCCAACAATGAAGTCGCTTTTGAGTATATACATGGATCTAACCAAATCAGTAAGCATTAAGTTTTTTTCTGGTACATTATTATTATTATTATTATTATTATTATGCGTGTTAGAGAAAAAAAATATTTTTTTTAATATTAAACAAAATGAATTAAATGGTTGGACATAATGGTAATTTAGGAAAAAACGTAACAGAGTGTTAACAATTATTGACAACAGAGACTAAATTCGCTGAAATCAGAAACCACGTTGACGCATATACATACGTGGATTTATGGCGAATTAGTGAATGCAACTGATTCGTTTTGTCGAATGACGCGTTTGCAGGAACATGAAAAAGAATTTTTACTTGCGAATTTGATAACCGAAGGGTTAGTTGGAGATAACAGAAGATTAGGAGAGGTTTGCTCGAAGAGGGTTTACAGAATATTAATGGCACAAAACGGAACCACCAAAACCGATGATGTTGAAAATGGTGCCGATTTCTTCATCCAACAATCATCATGAGATTTTATGCTTTAATCAAATTTATGTACTAAATTTGGTGGACAAGATTAAATTCAATATTAAAAAAATATATAAAATAAATTGGTGATTAAAATCACAATTACTATTCATTGGTGTTTAATCAGTAAACATCGAAAAGTGTTATACACCTTGGTGTATATTGCCACTTTATGATTTGTTTTTAGTTTTTTATGTAGTTATTTTCTAAAAAATCTTGATTTCTATTTTAAAGAAGTTAGTCATAGTCATTATTCAGATAATGACAACCAGTTTATAACATAACTCTACTCTTTACTACTGCCCACAACACGATGGAGGAGAGTGCCGATCGTTAGAGGTGGAGATGGCCCGTTGGAAGGGCAGCGTTGTTGAAGAGCCGCACGTCGAGCTTAGCCCTTGGATATGTGCACCGCATGTGGTGTGCGGTAGTGAGGCCCATCATTCCAATGACAATAGTTCATTTTGTGTAATGGTAACAATTCATTTTTTTTTTTTTTGTAATGGTTATATTTTAAAGAAAAACGACTATACTTTTTAACCATAAATAATCATTCAAATCTCAACCATTTTCACACCAAACTATCTCATCTCCATGGATCCAAAAACTCCAATTTCATTCTACTAACTCTTAAACGATGGTGATGATGAACAATACCAACCCAACCATCTACATGCTCCCAGTTTCAGCATCCACCTGTATTTGCTCAATTTCCACAAACTGGTGGATTCTCCAATTTAAACATGTTGTTGGCTTCTCTCAATTCCCACAACCACAACCTGATTCACGGACTGCTATTCAATGACAACAATTTCTACAATGACAACAATTTCATCAAATACAACAACCAAATGTTCAACAAGAATCACTTTCATGAAAAGATAGAAACAACAAAAAAGAAAGAGAATGTGGTGATGTTACATGACTAAGAACACGTGAAGGTTTGCTCGTACAAGATGGCTATCTAATGATTAGTTATTGATGGCAACGACTATGATATCAATAACTAAGGATGCAATAACTAGAGCCAACAAGACTATGGATGCATTTTGGGGGTAGATAAAGATATACTATAATGAGGAGAATCAAGTTCCAAGTAATGTCCACAAACTATGAATTCATTGGTACATGATTAAATCAAAGGTTAATATATTAATGAGTTATATCTGAAAACAAAATCTTGTTACAAAAATGGCTGGTCAGATGCCCAATATATGCAAGAAGCCAAACTTCAGTTTGTTAATGATCCATCAAATCCCTTCCCATACGAACATGTATGGAAGGTAGTTAAAGATCATTGAAAGTATAAATCGTCTACCAAAGTGCATGACTTTCAAGCCTCAAAAGAACAAAAACTAATAGCACATGGGGTATAAGGAGTTCTTCTTCGGAATCCTTCACCTTGTCTAATGGGGAGGGACACAACCAAAGCAAAAACCGGACTAAAAAGTAAAGCAGTGGGAGGGTCATCCGATTATGAAGCAAAGATATTAAAGCCTCACTGAAGACCAATCCGAGAGCATGCGTTTTAGGAAGGAGGCGACCATAAATTTGATAAGTTCTACGAGTTGAAGCAAAGAAAATCATGATAAAAGAGAAGAAACTCCTTTTCATTGACACAACTTATATGAATTCATATCAATGAGCTGATCATGAGGCTTGTGTAACGAGATAAAGGAGAAATACGAAAAGGCCGACGCTCTTTCACTCTTAGTTCTTCTTATTATTATTTTTTTTTGCTTTAGTTTGTCGTTCTTTAGAATTATGGTATATTTATTTAAGTAATTTTAATTTTAGTTTTAGGTTATGTAATTTTACTTTTAATGTAATTTAAATTTAGTTATTTATTTTTTATTTATTTATTCACTTTTTATTTATATTTAGTTATTTACTTTTTTATTTACTTAATTTTTTTATTATTTAAAAAAAAAACACATATAGTATAAAAAAATAAAAATAGAGATCGTCCCCGCAGTGGCGGAGCTTGCCCGGGATTTCGTGGGTTGCCAAGATCATATATGTAAAATTTTAAGGGGTTTCATGGGTTGCCGACTATATATATAAAAAAAAATTTTGGTTGAAATCGCGAAATTTACACTACGTGCGAAAAAATCAGCAGTCGCCCGGGCAACCCCAGGCCTGAGCTATGATGCGCCCCTACGCCCCCGCTCCTTTTTTCATTAGTAGCAATATCTTTTCACCCAGTACTGAATTCTCCATCCTAAAACAATTTACATATATTATCCCCCCCCTCTCCCCAAATTTTTTTACATTATAAAAAAAACCAGGCTGCCAAAGAAACCTGAGTAGCGAATGGACCAATAGTTACGAGCTTTTTTTTAAGAAACGGGTTGCAAAAAATAAAATATAATGAGATTAATTTCGTAATGGGCTAAGGCTTAAGAGACCTATATTTAAACAAAAAAGGGTGCCTAATAGCCCATCTCCTCTTGAATTCGTGAAGCATAATAAGTACACAATCATCGAGACATCGACCTATGTACACTAAAAAAAGGGTGCCTAGTAGCACATCCACTCTTGAATTCGTGAAACATAATAAGTAGACCATCATCGAGACACTGACCTGTGAATCACCCCCAATCCCAATCGACCGGAAGACCTGTGAATCACCCAAGAAAGCTGCTATCGGCCAAGGATGAGCTTCCATCATCGACCAAGAAACAATCAACATGTAACCAATTAACCATCATATCCAATTCTTTATAGTCCACCATAACCTTTATATCTTATTCTCTTATTTGGTGAAACTTATGTGGTTTTGACTTCTGAATGATATTGATTGAATTATTTGAATTTTGTTATCTTGATGTTTTGATGAATATTTGATTGAATGGTATTGTTTTGGTGAAATTCAAGTTTTAGTAAGTTTTCTTATTTTTAAGGTTTAAATATTTTATGGTATCTTGATGCTATATTGCTATTTAATAGCCGCCTCTGCAATAAGATGTCAGACGAGTGTCTCTCGAATTCGTTGCTAATTTACATTGAAAAAGAAATAGCTAAAAAGTTTGAATCAGAACCCATCATCGATGAATGCAAAGATTTTAAAGGTTGTTGGGCTGAGTTGTAGTTCTTTTTCAAGGTACACATAATTTCTCTTGCATCATCATAAACATTTTATATCTTTGTTTGTTAAAACTATTTTAGTTTTATTGTTTGAATGGAAAATTATATAGAGTTTTAATTGTTTAACCCAAACCGACCCGAAACATAGTGGTCGAAAAAAAATAATGATGGAGCCTCGTGACTTTCCGCCCCTACTTGGTATTTGTTCAAGCTCTTCCACTAATGCTAACTGGTTCCGCATGTAAGAAGGGCGGCCTCAAACGTTACGGATAGTCTGAGTAATATTTATGTAAGTTGTGTTCAGGTTATCATATCATTTTAACCTCTCAACCCTAAATGTACAATATGTATTTACAATTTTAAAGATCCTAATTCATATGGTTTTTAGTAAGTGTACTCTTTGATGATCTACTTTCTTGCTCTGAGTGACCAAATATCGGTTCTTGTAGTCTTATAAACATTACAAAATTGTCCATATCGTTTCATAATATTGAAAAGGAAATTGGATTTTATTGATCCCACATTTTACCTGTTAGCCGATAATAATCCCAAGTGAGTTTATTCTTACCACCGGTCCCTACTCTCATAGTTGTTTTTTCATTGGACTCATCCGTTAAAAAAACTAACGTCGTTAATGAATAATGACGTGGCAGCTTTTAGTCGCCGCCCCTTGGCCAGAATGCGGCCGGCGACGTCGCCGGAGTACACCAAAACCGATCCTCTGCTCAACCGTTGATCACGATTAAAGCACCTACGTGACCCTTGAAGTCCCGTGAACTGGTTGCTACCTTCAATTCGTGATTTTAACACCCCCATTAACTGAAATAAATCAATGGAACCGTTCGGAGATGAACTTGAGCGGGAACACGAGGGAATCGCTTCCAAATCTAGTAATTTCTACGTGTACTAATTCGATTTTTTCCAACAAACAAAAACCCCATATCAATTGCATACAAACATTAGTCAATCAACCCTAATTTGATGATTCTGAAGCTAAGGTTTGTATAATGAACCATAACTTGACGATTCATTAACGACGTTAGTTTTTTTCACGAAGGGGTCCAATGAAAAAAACAACTATGAGAGTAGGGACCGGTGGTAAGAATAAACTCACTTGGGATTATTATCAGCCAACAGGTAAAAGGTGGGACCAATAAAATCCAATTTATCAAAATAAGACGTTACTTTTATAAGTATATAACATGTAACACGTAGAACAAAAGAGAAAGGTACGATGTTTATACATCCCTTTCTATACATTATTTTGTAGCATCTTGACATGATAATACTATCATTTAAATCCCATCAAACTTGATTTTGAGGTTGAGGTTGTCCTAGCTGAATATCATTGTTCACCTTGAAAGCGGGTTCAAACTCGCCCAAATAACCTCCAAGCTGACTCGCCAATCCTATCTTATCAATCGCTTCCCGATGATACGATTTACAAACAAGATAGAGCATCGTTTGTACAACATATCCAAGAAGAAATAAGTTCATAAGTAGAAAAACACATACGAGTCCCACAATTAGCCCAAGAAAGTACCCGTCCCACGCTAACACAAAGAACAATATCAAGATGCCCACAAAGATGCAATATAACCCGAAGAACACGAACCATGATAACCACCTTTTTCCCTTGATGAGAACGTTGGCCTTCATCATCGCGCTAAGACCATATGAGCTTTCCAATATAGTAACCACACAAGCCAGCTGCCAAAGCGCGGTTATATACACAAACCCAATAAAATACAAAGCTAATAAGATGTAAAACACCACGATTGCGAAGGTGGTGTATGTTGTGGTGGTTTCCCATATGAGAAACACTATTCCTGTAACCATGTTGTAGACGAAGAAACCTAAGTATGTCCACAAGAATGTTATAACTAGTCTTTTCCAAACTTTAGGGACAACTTTCAAGACTTTCTTGAAAGTCACATCGTTGTCCGAATACAAGTTTGCAATCGTGTAAACGACTGCTGCAGTTGCGAGAAGTGAGAAAAGAAGGAGGGTGCTCAAGTAGATGAATTTGAAGATCCAATACGCGATCCATTCGTGCGTTAGCTTACGGTAGAGGTGCTCGTATTCTACATTGCTGTTGTATACCCTGTCTTCATCGTGGTAGATCTTCCAATCGATTATGCTTACAATGACGAAATGAGCAAGGAAGACAAAGGACATAGGGAGGATGAAAGTTAGGGTGATTTGAGTGAAGATCTTCTTCCATGAAAAAATGGTTTTGGTTGATTCTTTGTAGATGCCAAAGAAGCCTAACTCTTGCATTTCTTCTTGAGGTTTATCCATGGTGTGATTGATTTGTTGGAAAAGAGGTGGAGATAATATGGAGGAATTGAGGTAAATTTATAGGTAGATTAATTGGTTGGGTTCATAGATTTCGCCGAGGTTATATGAAGTATTACTATGGTGTGGAGTGGAATACTATGTGACACCTCATTGCGTATTAGTTGTCTCCGTTAATAGCCGTAGTTGACGTTTTTGTACGTTTATTTAATTTGAAATTTATCCCAAGTGAGTATTTTATTTGTAACACCAGATGTGGGTGCGCGCATATAATGTATATATGTGTGGGTTCTCAAGCGGTAAAATTAAAAGTGCACTAATTTTAACGTTATTTTACTTATTTTTGTGAAAATAACGTTGAAGCTACGATAGACAGTTAATCAGGCATCATGATCGAGCCGGGAGTCTCATGGAAGCAGTCTCTCTATCCTACGTGGTAGAGGTAAGGTTGTCTACATCTACTATTCTCAGACCCTACTTTTAAGTGAGATATACTGAGTACGGTGATGATGATGATGATGATTATTTTATTTGTGATATTATGATATAATCCTTGATGTTATGTTACACCACCTCCAATTAATACACACACTCATTCATTGCCTAACAATGCCTACTTGGTATATTGTCTTTTGGATGAAAACCCGAGTTTAAATCTAAGCATGAGATAGATTAGTTTGGAGTAGTGTTTGTTTATAAAAAATGTGTTGCCTATTAACAAAATGATTCTCTTTATTTGTAAAAAACAAACAGATTCCTCAATCAAATAGCAATTTGTATGAAAACGTGTGTGCATGCTAATCTCTTTTGAATTCATATATACCAATCCTTCATACGTATATTAGAGTAAGGTTCCCCTTGTTATATCACTCACTATTTTCCCATTGTTCTATCGATGTATATGTAAATGGAGATTTATCGATCCCTATTTTTTACTCAAAAATCTAACCTAAGCAAACCATGTGTCATAATCAATCAATCAACTAGTATACCCTGCTTTATCGTGAAAGCAATATGTCATCATCAGTTAATCAAAATTCGATAACTTTATCGTTGTTTAAACAATCTGACTTAAAAATCAAGAATAAAAAACTGATCCCTGTTTTCATGGCTGGACCATAGAGAGGGCGAACCCGGCCACCGTTCCGGGCCCGTATTTTTAGATGCTCAAAATAAAATAAAAAATTATTTTATATATAACTTTTTTTAAAACCCAATCAGTCCAATCATATTTTAAAAATATATAGACCGGTAACAAACTCAATTATATTTTAAATCCAACCTATAAAGACCATTCCTATCAAAAACCAGTATACATCAAGTTTGATTATTCACTTTGGAGTTAATTATCTAACGCCATGAGCCCATTGCACTTAAGTGATAACAAAATAAAAATCGTAGTATCAAATGTACTAGATTTAAGAATTATAATTTTATATTATGGTCATCGTTTGATGTTTATCGTTTGATGTCTATACAAAAACAAATATCTACATGAAAAAGTACGAACAAGTAATTTCGGCATCCTTTTGATAAAAACAATGTTTATTGGTTTTTCAAACAATTTGTTGTATTTCACTTGTCCTTATCTGTTCTTCATAATCGACAACAATTTATCCTTGTAACGCTAACATCATCGCGTACATGATTTGTCATCCATCAAGTCAACGTGATATGATACACTCCATGCACGATAACTATTGTCCAATAAATAATTAACTATAGAAACCATATATACGTATTTATGAGTAGGAGAATTTTAATTAGAAAACTCACCTTCAATGAAAAATCATCTAAACTCATTAAAACTTATCTACAAAATCGTTTTTCATTTTTTGCAAAAAAAAGACACATTTTATATCATTTTCGTCACTTTTTGTAAAAATAAAATAAAATAGTGTTGAAGGTTTTTTTTTTAAGCAGCAAAAAAGACGTAGTTGATGGGATTCATATTACGACCTGTTTACATATGTAAACTACCTGTTTTATTCTAAAAAATGTCATAAATCATTTATATATATATATATATATTTAATCGACGCTTTTGTATATTTTTTTCATCAAAAGTCATAAAATTGAATATAAAGTTATAAAAAAAAATTAAAAAAATACTCGTTTTACATATGTAAAAACATGGTTTACATGATTTTTCCATTAAAAGTTAGTTTCCATATTACCTTATCCCTTTAGGATTATGTATTCAGACAATTTGTTATGACACAATGTGTAACAGGTTCCGAGTTAAACTGACACGTAGATGACACATAAACAACAACTATTCAACAAAATTCTCATTTTATTTATGTGTATTGGTTTTAACTAAACATTAATTTCTTTGCATTGAATGAAAATGATAGAATTGAAGTTGATTAATAACTGCATTAAATGTAAATTGTGTTTTAACGTCTGTAAATGACTTGGCTAAAAATATATTACGCCTATTAAAGGTGACCATCTAATGTTTTTAGTGCCCTATAATTCCTTTATAGAATCAATCTAATTTAACTAAATATCATCCTTTAAATTTATATAGAAGTTTTATTCTCTTCACGACTCATTCTTTATCTCAACATCAATATCACTCATAAACACTTAATTTATTATTTTTAATATCTTTTTTCTCCTTAAATGAATTCAATGCTCCAAAATATATTTTACAGTTAAAAAATTCCGAATATCTATATAACAAAATCAAAATTATAGATATGAAGATTGTGATAAACAAAGACATGTACACACATTTTACTCAAAATTTTCAAATTTTATAAACATAGGCATGTACACACATTTTACTCAAAATCTACAAAGTTTTATAGACATAGTAGGATAGACAATGGGATGTTAATACTTTAACAAGTCACCATCAACACATTCATATTTATCTTATTGTTTAACAACTTAAACATTTATATGACACATGTCACTAAGCTTTTTCAACTTAATTTTCTACCCCATCTCTCCCATTAGAGTGCACGGAGTAATAGTAGGGAGTCTCCGGGTGGCACTGGGCCGACCGAGAACACCGCCGCCTTGGATCCGGCTTGGGGAAATGAGGTGGGTGGAGGACGACTCTCACCGAAATGAACGTTGGAAAAATGTGAGCGTTGGAGGCTTTAAATTTTTTTTTAATCCATTTACCATCCAATAAATACTTAACCATATTATCATTTCAAACACACCAAAATCTCACTTCTTCTCTTATATTCAAATACATTCTTCAAACTCTCTATGAAAAATGGAAGGTGGTTCATCCCGTGGTGGTTATTCGCGATGCGGTTCTAATAAAAAGTTCAAAAAACTACACACACCACAAAATAACCCCTTCAACGCACCCGGTTATCAACCACAACCTCAATCTCCCTAAATGAATCTACCATCTTTCTACTGCAACAACCCTAATTTTGACCCCCAATATTTTCAACAAGCGTTTAAGCAAATCGATTCAATGTCCCAACAATCGTTTCATCAATTCGGCAACCAATCGTCTCAACCAAACGACCAATCTGCCTCACAAGGCAACTTTCATGGTTTCTATTTACTTTCTTTTATTTTTTTAATATCTTTTTTTAATTTTTTAGTCGTTTATTTTATACTTTGTTTTATTTTTTATAGATTATCGTTGAGAAATTGAATCCGACTCTAGCGAACCCAAAGACGACCCACCACCACAACCAACAAAACTGAAAGCACGTGCCCGACGGTGGAGCTTCATATAAGAAGTCACTTTATGTAGGTCGTGGCTAATCCATTCCAAAAATAGCTAAGTCGGTAACCAACAAAACCGCGACGGATTCTAAATTATATAACTACACGATTTTAAATTTGTTTGTTTTTCCAAATTATATTAAAAAGTTTGAAAAATGTTTGATATAATTCTAGCTATTCCAATTTCATGCAATTTATGCTAATGTTAATCACGATACAGGAATTCTTAACTAATAAATGAGATGGTAAACCACCCCATTTTCATGAAACATTCATATATAACGTACCTTTAACCATCACCATAAAACACCCAATTAAATGAACTCATGATAGTTGCAATGGAAGGCAGAAGAAAGAGTATTATTCATGGAAGCAACAGTGGTTCTGATTTCCAAATGCCACTACACTACCCAAGGTACACAAAGGAAGAATACAAAGAACTACCCGAATGGATGCTCGACCGATTACTTGCTGAATACGGTCTCTCGGTTACTAACCACCGCGATTTGGAGTCTAAAAGGGAGTTTGCAATGGGTGCATTCCTTTGGCCACCGCACCACTCGCCCGTAAAACCTCAATGCTATCGGCTCGATGGAAACATGGTTTCTACTCCCCCAAATGTTTGGTCCTTCCTTCGCAAGAAAAAAGTTTAATTAACGACTAGTAGCACTAGTTAAGAATAAACAATTAAGAAGGGGTTATTAGAGTAATTGCAATTTAATAAAATAACTAGGACTTGTGACACTTTTTTTGCTATTTTAGAGTACATGTGGAGGTTTGAGATGTCTTGTTTGTATTTAGGACGTATGGATGCTCTTTGTTTCGACTCGGAGATTGTTAGGATATATGGGTTGTGTTGACATTTTGAGATGTCAAGTTTGTCTTTGTTTTTCTTCTGAATCAATTTGGATTACAAATATGATTATTATGTTTCTAAATATTGCTAAGACTTAAGCTTATAATTACTTCAATTAACATCCTCATAATTATAAGATTTGACGCAGAAATAGGCTTATGTGTTTAAATAGTTATTGATCAGCTTAGATTCATTGTTGGTTGTAGTGAATGTGGAATAAAAGGAGTTAGTTCCTAAACAATCAGTTGTCAACCATAATTTCACCCAAAGAGTACAAGAAGAGATTCTAAAAATACGTTGACACTCACTTGGTGTTGTTCCAAATGACTGGTGCCCTCGACGATCATCTAGTCGTTGCAGCCTGTGTGGCGTTGGTCCACATGTAAGATCTCAAGAAGCATGAAGTGTAACATTTGGCAAATTCCGGTATTGAGCTTTGGCCCAATGGATTAACCAAACAAGGCCCAATGGATTAACCAAACAAGGCCCAATAAGAGACTATGCCCATTTAAGCCACGATCAACAAAATACAAGCCCATATAAGTAATCGGGTTCGCGAACGTGAACCGAGTCGGAAGGAATAACCGCACGCACTAATCCATTCCGTAATTAATTACTTGCATATTATTAGTGTTGATTATCGTTCGATTTATATCGAGAGTAACCGTGTGCGATCGCTAAACGAGTAATAAAGAAATACTAAAATTCCATATTCGGTAAATTAGAACAAAAGATGGATTATTTTGACTTAAGCAAACCGATCGATAAACGAGAGTTACGGAAAGGACGTGCTATAAAACCGACAATATTGAAAAATATGATTTGATCATCTTAAAAGATATTGAACTTTGAATTATAAATGTTATACAAATTTTATGAGATTGATGTTATCATCGTTTAGATTTTGAAAATGTAAACGCATATAATTATTTTGGTTAAGCGTGAGTTGATAACGGATATAATAAAACAACTGGGTTTAATCATCAAACAGAAATCTATAACTCCATACTATATATGTATGTTTCCAGTGGATGTTTTACTTATAGAAATATTAAGTAGTTTTGAAATGTAAATTTGTATAAGTACATTAGTTAAAACGAAAACCAACAAAAGTTAGGATGAAGGTACTGATTTTAGCCAGGAAAATATAAATATATATCTTACATGACATATATATTGCGATAAATGTCTCGACTACATAAATATTGTGTATGGATGAATGGATTCATACAATTTATAGTATATATTGGTAATTGATATTTTTATATATCTAAACAATCACGACATTTTATAACGGACAAACATTTTAAACAATGTCAATGACCATGAAAGATAACTTCTATAGATCATCAAATTAATATTTTGAAGTAGTAGTTCTACGAGAAATATATTATTATTAAACATCCGATATAAACATATATTGATAAACTAATAATAATATGATATAATGATACATTTATAGATTAAGTCAAAATATGACACTTTATAATCAACACATATTTTAAATAATATCGGTAGCTCTAAACGATTATTTTTATAAATAATCAAAATAAGATTTTAGTTTATATCTTCAAGATGTATTTTGTTATTAAATGCCTGACATTAGCATATAATCATAACCAAGTATTTTTTTATTAAACAATTATAAAACATGACTTCGGGACTTGTTAAATTGTATCTTGTATATATTATCCGAACGCATAACGCTTAATGCTAAACGCTCTTTAATAATACATTGAGTATTTTATAAAATTGGATTATTATTAAAATGGTTAATTGACGAGATCTTTTATACAATAATAAATATGTGAAATCAAATATGCATATATATATATATATATATATATATATACTAGTTGGAAACCCGCGCGATGCGACGGCGGCAACAAATTATGACGCGATGCTAGTTTTCCAGATTATCTTCTAATGTTTCGTAGTAGATTGTATAATACTTTTGTTAGTTTTCTTATTCACAACAATATTATTCTATATTTATAAGATGAGCCTTAGAGGTCTCAATAAACAGTAGAAATACATTTATAAGAACATATCAGCCATAAACATATTAGTTTAAAACATGATACCTTGCACGTCACTTGTAACTCTTCACCCGATACAACACACACTAAAAGTAGAAAACCCGTGCGATGCAGGGAAGACGACAGTTTGAAACGATGATAAAAGTTTGTAATTCGATACATATATATATATATATATATTATTTTATCAATCACCTCGTGATATATTGTATAATATAGGCGTTATTTTTCTTATTTTATAATATTTTAAATGTGTTAGTCAATGCTACATTATTGTCTCTCTTTTCTAGAGAGTGGAGAACAAAGTTTTAAGAGTAAGAAAACATGAAAAATTGTATGACATCATCTTTTTAATCGTCTTTAATCACAAAATAGGTAACCAAACAGATCAATATTATTGATTAAGCTTCCTTAAATTACTTATGATAATTTAACACCTACAATGATTATATTTCAATGTATTCATTTTATTATTTTTTTAGAACTAAAACCAAATTCTAATATTAAATATACCAGTAGCATACCCGCGCGATGCGGCGGCAATGATAATTCAAAACGCAAATGCGCAATTTTGCTCATTTATCAATCTTTTCGTGACATACTATATATTGCATATGTTAGTTTGGAATGTCTATCAACCGATATGTACAACTTTCGGTTTAAGTATGGTCACTATGTTTTACAAATAGTTTTGGTTTGATTCTAATATAAACATTTTTATTCCAAAACTGGATTGTTGCAAACAATCAATATCTAAATATGATTGTATTTGGTAACTACAAAACAAAGTACATAGTTCTTACAAAGAATAAACAAAATCTTATTCCTAAATTTCATGAAACATGTAAGCATGTTAGAGAAATTGAAACTTTGATAACTAAAAATTTTACTTCGACAAATCAAAAGTCAAATGTACGTGAACCTTTTACAAGAATGTCAATACTTTCGAAATCCTCTTTGAACCTGTGATTTTTTCCTAAAATAAGGTGGCCATCTCCTTTGTTGCTATACAAAACAATTGCCAATGTACATTCATTTGCATTATATGTTTGAGTCTTCTTGAACACCCTAACAAAGATTTGAGACACTTTTTAAGATGACAAAATTTGTACAAACCCCCTTGCCACTTCAAGAAGCTTTCATCCATCATCTTCGCATATATTCAAAATAACAACAAAAACACTTTATACACAGGTTAAGGATTGAGGGAATGCATCTGGAATAAAAAAGAACAATAAACAAATTCCTATGAACCCAAATAAGAAGTTTAAAAAAGCTTCAAATGCCTTGTATCATACTTCCAGCCTAAAAATATAACAAACAACAAATTAGGTTAATTCCAGCAAAAAAAACATATTAATGAACCAAAATCAGAGATGAATTGAAAAGAAAGAATGTGTATGAGTCATCTTCCTTAAGCCATGGAGAAGTTAACATAACCAAAATTCCGAAAAAAGATGTGATTAAAATATAGTCATAGCTTGATAGTTGATCACAATTCAAGTACCATAAGAGCAGATGAATTAACTATCTAAAATTCGTATAAACACCTTTCGAGTTATTTTCAGATGTTCATAATATAAACAATTTTATATTGATTCTCTTGCATTGCAAACAATTTTATTAAAATGGCAAAGTCTTAATATTAGAATTAATATGCTCAAAGAACGTTGAATAAAGTAAGCAAAAAAAAATGCACAAATAGATAAAACACTTTTTACTTTTTTACAGGTTTGCACAAAGTCTACTGTTTCCAGTCAACACAAAAGAATGCAAATGAGTATCTTTTTTCAAAAAAGGTAAAGCAAGCACACTCTTAGGATGAAATATTCTTTCAAATACGCCCATTTTGGTGAAATCTAAAAAAAACATTCTGAACATCTAACTTTTACCATAGACTCCAGATATACACCGATTTAGGTAAGTCAAACTCTATGTTTTTTATTTCAATTGAATTTAAAAAAAAAACTTTTTATAGAACTTTTTGAAAGTATTATGATTTTTTATAAAGGAATATGTCGGGGAAGTTGATTATATACATCTTGTTTTTGTTAATTTTCAAATCTTGTAAAAGAATAAAAGGGAAGATCTTATTTCTAAAAAAATTGATTGTCTATTATTTTATAAAAATGAAAATGTTTACAAAAAAAGGTGATATCAAAGCCTCTTGACATTTACGTGTTCGAAAACTGAAAACTACATTCAAATGTGTTTTTCTCTTTGTAGATGCTTCTTGATTGGAAAAATTAGTGTTTGAAATCGGCATCCAATCAAATTAGTCAGCAGGTTGTTATGAATCTTATATGAATGTTAATTTTGGATTTAATGAAAAGTTGTTAATTACAGCTTGACAAAAACACATGTTTTAATAAACATTAAATCGGAAGTTTAATAAATAAATTTTTATAAAAACCTGGATGTGGTTAAGAGCATATGTCAACCATAACAACGATTTGACATGAGCAGAAGATAAGTAACCATACCCCAACAGTAAAGCATGTTTTGTTTCTTCAGCACATCCGAACATCATAGGCTTAGCATAGCTGCACTTTACAGCAATGCTTTAAACAGCACTTTACAGTTTTCCTAGCACAACTGTTCCAGGACTCTTGACTGTAAACTGCACTATGCAGTGACAAGTCACTATCAGACAGGTCACCCATGTGTTTGTTATAATTTTATATATTTTTAGAACTAAAAAACAGTCAAACCTGCAAACAGGTCAAAGAAACTTGATTTCATGAGAAGAATGGAAATCTGTCAAAGTCCCATTAGAAAATTGGTGCACCTGATTACTGATCAAGAATCCTCTAATCCAAAGGGTGTAAACTACAAAGATCCTTATAAAAATATTCCTGCAAACCAGAAACGTATAAATTAAAGCAAAGTAATAGTGCTACTTAATAATGATCAAAACCTCAAAGGGGAAATTAGTAAAATTGATTATAAAAGTGAAAGCAAACATTTAGTTAACCATAACACAATCGTCAAAAACATCTTGAATCATATTTTAAAATTTGTTTTTCTTATATTCTTCAAAACATCATGATACACACTAATTCTTCAAAAAAAAAAAAATTCATTAAATGTTAGTCTGATTGGTTCATGGGTCACCGATAAGTTGATTAATGGGGAGTAATCTGTTATAATCTCAGTTGGTTTTGCATTCATTCGTATTTGTTATATTAATACTCTCAGTTTTTTTATAAGAGCGGGTTTAAAAAAAATTATTAAAATATAGCTTTTATTTTGTAGCTTTCTATTCTTTCTCAGCTTCCTCATCTTCATCAATCTGAACACAAATCGTCAATTTCCTCTAGATGTAAACAGTGAAAACAAAATATTAAGATAAAATAATTAAAATGATCACTCTATACTTTCATGTTCTTTCAATAGCAAAACTCTAGATAAAGATTATGATTACCATAATTGTATTTGTATTGTTAAATCAATCACCCCTTACAACAGTTAGAGCCTTATAAACATTCTTGTTTTGCCTTCCGGAATCCAAAATCTGCAATCAAATCACACACACCATCATCAATATATAACTATCATGTTATCATAATTTAACATAAACAGAAAGACAAAACTTCTAATACAAAAAAGCAGTTTGAGAGTTTATAAAACTGTAAAATAAGTTTTAAAGCCCCAAATAGTTTTAAATTCAATATAAAAAATCCATTACAAACTCAAATATTGATATATGATATCAAATAGTTATAGAAAAGAAGTCAACAGTAGGTCACAACGACAAATTGAAACCCTAAATCCATTAAATTACAATAAAATTGTTAAAGACACAGCACAAACGAACATACAGTGAGAGAGTAGAACACACCAGCATCTATCAACGCCAAATACAATTGATATATATCTATTGTACATAAACAAGACAAATCAGTTATTGATTAGGAGAAACATGTGCAAATTAACAAAGAGCTAAATACCTGGTACAGTGGTACACGAAGAACGTATACGCCCATAGAGGTGGAAAATGGGTCGACGGGGGCAGGGGAGCGGAGATCTTGAAGTGGCGACTAAAGATTGCAAGATAGAGGGTCGACCGGTGTAGGGGAGCGGAGATCGGCGACTGAAGATTGCAAGAGAGAGGGTCGACAGGTGTAGGGGAGCGGAGATCTGATGGTGGTTTTGAATTTTGAAAGAGAAACGCGTGTTATCTAGGGTTCAAGCGTTAAACCCGACCCAAATACCACATGGATAGCACCAGACCCAGTCAAATCTCTTAAAACTTTAAAACATGCATTAAAGTGTTGTAGATCTTGCTTTATTTCTTGTACATCTCTTAAACTCTTAAAACCCACGGGTCAACCCATCCAATATGTATTATAAAGTAGTATAGATTAAGGGGCTGTTTGGTAACATCTGAATCATTAAGTGCTGAACCATTAAGATGTCTGAATGGCTAAGAGGCTCTGA
>WOUH02000045.1:3345519-3361874 GCA_009936405.2 Stevia rebaudiana | reverse complement strand
AAAACCGCGCTCAAAACGGAGTCCGAACGAAGCGGGAAACGCGAAAACAAGTTAACCAGACTGACCGAACCACGAAAAGCTAAACCCTAAAGCTAAACCCCATCTAAACCCAAAAGCTAAGATCGTAGTGTTTGACAAGACGGTTCCAGCGCCGCTAAAATGAGTTCAATCGGAGTTAGTTTGAGGCGGTTATGAGGTTTTTTGTAATTCCTCTTAGGTTTCTTAGAATAAGCTTCTTATTTAGTTGATCATTTCCATATATATATATATATGAGACGGATCCAATACACATAGGGATTTTCGTACATAACATAGGATACAATCAGAATATGACACGTGTAGAATGAGAAAATGGTATAGACGTCAAACACATTTTATAGAAAAATTTTCGTAATTAAACATACTTTCACCTATTATTTAAAAATCTAATAACTTTTTTATGCTTCAAAATTGTTTAAAAAAAATTACACCATTAAATAGATAATTTCATTATTTTTAATTCGAGTATAGTATTGATATGATTTTTTTCGATTTTTTTACATGGTCCATAATTATGTGCGTGGTCCGTGATTTCGTGGTGTGTGATTATTCACTTGGTACGTATTTTATGTGTGCATCTGGTCGTGGTCCGTGATTGTAAACTTGTCCCGTGATTTCGTGGTACGTGATTAAACCCTTGGTCCGTTTTTTATGTGTGTATTTGGTTGTGATCCGTGATTATTCACTTTGGTCCGTAATTTATATGTATATTTTGGTGGTCCGCATTTTTTACACAGACTGGTCCGTAATTTACTCCTCGAGTCCGTAATTACGTTAATGGCGGATTTGCCTTTTTTCTTATTTCCAGACGTTTTCATTTGTTTAAATCATTAATATTACACTTTTGCAACCGCGTGAATCATGACCCTCCATTAAAACGATACGAATGATGAAATCCCATGCTACGTTATGTACAAAAATAACTATATGTATTTTGACCGCTTCCTAAATATATATGGTCTAATATGTTGTGTAACTTGTTTAAAAATTTAAATATATTTGAATATTAAAAAGCCTGTGAAATTCGTTTTAATTCTTCATATGGTCTAATATGTCGTGTAACTAGTTAAAAAATCTAACTTAATTATCCAATTTAATTCTTCATGTTTTAGCGAGATGGTGTCTGCCTTGAATAAGTAAGATTTGTCTTCGCCGTTCAAGAAAAAAGTAAGATTTGTCTTCACTTACCGCTTGTGGTCGTCGTGACTTCTGTCGTAACATTATTTTTTTTCACTTTCATCATTTTGATTTCTAATTTTATATATTATCAAGACAAGACAAACATATTAATGATATCTGTTAAGCAATATGGAAAATGACAATTTAATTGGCTGTTTGCCAACATATGTATTGTTAAGCTCTAAAGCATTAAGATGTCTGATTAAAAAGCTCTGAATTAGTAAAGTGCTGAACCAATATTATTGTTAGGTTGAGCATTTGAATAATCATACAGAATGACTATTTTACCCTAACGAACTACTTTGTGATGAATTAAATATATCTATTTAGTTAGATCGTTGAATGAATGTGTCGAATGATGGATATTTATAAAAAGAGTATACAAAATATGATTAAAAAAATTCAGATCACACATAAATCCTTTGAAATCCAACTAAAAATTATACATTGCCTACAACTTTAACTTTAATTATTCGAAAATAGTCGGGTACCTATTTAGTCACGCAAACTAGTCATATACCAATTGTCTTGTAAACCTCATTCTACGTCATGAATGAACTGACCATCACTTTCTCCACCTTGTGTATCAGAAAAAATTGTGATCTCATCGTAGTGGACAAATAATTCATAAAAAATGTTGCATTTGCTTATAAAATAATACACAGTAAAACAAGAAAACACTATTTCTCTTTACACCGGAAAAGAAAAGGGGGCCATTTGCTTTAGGACTGAGAATCTTGCATTCAAAACACCATATGCTCGCTCAATAATATTTCTATGTAGTGCGTAAGCATGATTGAATCTTTCTCTCTTAGTTAACGCACGTTGTCGTAAAAAAATGGCTAACCTATACCTCGTATTACGATAGGCAGACATAAATCCACGAGTGTTTGTGTAAGGGACATCTCATAAATAAGATGTATCTGTAAATGTTAGTATCAAAACTGATACATAAAAAAGACAGCTAATGTATTTTATTATCAAAGTTAAATAATGAGTAAAATCTATTGGAGAGAAAGGAAAGCCAGAAGTTGTGTTAAAAGCAACTTCTTTTAAAACTCGTGAATCATGTGCAATGCTCTCCTATTCGGACCATACAAACGTGAATATCATATCAAAATCACAAATTGCCAAGACGTTCTGAAAACATTAATCTTTTCCGCTTCCCCTATAACGGGTTTGTTGATCAGCATGCACAACTGTTTGTACAAGAGTTCCATAACGCACCTATTGCTCTAGGAAATATTTGTTTTAGCTATCTGTGGGATTCTAAGGTATTTTCTATTGCATTATAAGATGTTGGAACTATAACTTCTCTTGCGAAGTTCATCATTGAATTTAGCACCTCATGAAAACATCTATGAATTGTTTCCGTGGAGTGTTGAAACCTACGTTTAACCATTCGAGAACATTCATAATGTCCAATTACAATAAAAAACATATCTAATTTTTCTTCGGTGGTTATTGACCTACTACCATGCAACAATTTTTTTTGTCTAAAATTATTGCACAGTTTTACAAATAAATCACGTGAAAGACGCATCATCTCATGACATTGTATAAAAGATCCATGCGACAGTGCTTGCGTGTATGCGTGTGACCGTTCAGTGAAAAACTGAGATCTCATATCCTTTCAATTCTTCTTGAGGCTAGTTGAAGCCAATACCAACAAAGGAACACGAAAACTATAATCTTGTCGTCCGAATCAATAGGCTACAAAATATTTCCAAAAAACATTCATAACATAACATCCATAGTTTTATAAAAAAAAACGCTCATAAGACAACATCCAAAAAACATTCAAAACATAAAATCCACATTTTAATCCAAAGTAGTATCTACATAACATCAAAAAAATCTTCCAAAAAACCAAACAATATCAAAGTAGCATCTAGTTCCAAACAACATCCAAACAATATCAAAGTAGCATTTACATAACATCCAAAAATATTCCCAAAAAACCAGCAATAATATCAAAATAAATTCAACTTGTGCATGCATTTTTAACCCAAAGCTCACAAGTGTGCTACGGATTCATAACCACACTTTTCTAATACCAGCACTTTGACCAAAAAGCAAATGCATCCCAATGTACCTAGCTTCTCCATGCATGCATGCATATCATTAGAAACGTTGTGTTTCTCCATCAACATTTTTGCCACTTTAGTAATTTGGTCCCAACTTCTATGACTTTTTAATTTTATGTTTCTTTAACTTTTCTTTTCCTTATTTTTTAGACCGAATGGATGACCGAATGGGTTCCATTTGAGTGCCTTCTAACATCCTCAATACCATTTAAATATTGGTCAGGATGAGGAAGTCTAAAATTTGGCCTCCAACTAACTGTCAAAACCATATGAAGTAGAGCTCTCAAACAATTGAACACAAAACTTGAGGGTAAGAATGTGGTGCAGTTGTCAAGGCATCTACGAATTTGTTGGATTGTGAAAAATATTATAAAATTATATAAGATTATTGAAATATTATAAAAATATTATAACAATTTTCAGAAAAGAGTAATACGTGTAATTGCCATTCTTCTTTCGACATGTTAAAAGAGTTAGTTATGAGATTATAAACATTGACGGTTTTGTTTTTTAGCTTTGTCCAAGCTGCAACTTTATATTTTAAATAATCATAGTGGTTCTTCATTTCTTTTTGAAGCGCTATAAAATTGTGTTCACTTCTCAATTTTTCTACCAGATTTTTTCAAGATAGTGGTTTGAGGCTGCCTCCTTCACGTTCACGAAGTGTCATTTTATGAATATATGTTTCAAGAAATTTTTTTCAGCACCTTCTAGCTTCCAGTTAATCCTAATCATCTTTTGATCCATCTATGAATTAAAAAATAAATAAAAAATACTCACATCTAAACTATTTTGATACTTTGTAGTGATTAACATATAAAAAAAACGTAATTTAAATAAAGAGGCCATAAGTACCAACTGAATCAGATTTACTCATTTATACAATGGTTAATCAGATATAACATAACACCAGAAGTTAACAACCTTTATTATAAACAAAGTGCAAAACATCACAATTTTATAGTTTGATTTTCATGCTCGTGACCCTAAGTAGTTTGATTTTCATGTTCGTGACCCTAACTAGTAACTACCAACGGATATTATATTATCTGGGCTTGGGGGACAGGCAATTAATTATTTGATTCTAAGTCTAAACCAAAAGTGTTCAAGCCCAACATGCTGAATTGGGTCCATTAGTAGTTGTACATATTAACTTGGCAAATTTGACTATTAAACGGAGTTTAAAAAAGTCCGTGATATAATCTACATATCAATTGTGATTGATAACTGTAACTAATTAAAAGTTAGGAGAATGTTCATTTCAAAACTCCTATTCCTTTCTAGTGTAAAACTAAAAAAACTTATAAGTTTTCTTTAAACATTTATCAGTTATTCATGTCTTGTTGAAAAATCTGTTTGTTCCTCTATGTTAGCATAATGAAACCCCAAACCAGTTCCTAACCACCCGGTTTGCAAAACAGTTTTTAACTTCTAAGGGAAACCTGGTATTTGTTTTCCGCATGATGTCGAGAGAGACGTGGGATGTGTGGACTGGTTAACTTCCACCCTAATAATCTCTTAAACAATTCTAATGAAAAGGATTGTAATCATAATCATCCCTCTTTTTATATCGGGGGATAGTGATTACATTATTAAAAATACGTTCTAATATCGGTTCTAATTTACATCAATTATAGAAAATATTCAATATAGACATTCATTAGATAATCAAAGACCGACAAACTCTTCTACTCATAAAGATAAAAGAAACAATACCAACATACAATATAACAAAACCCAAATTGTTCTTGACAACAAGAGAACTCTTCTACATAAAAGAGATTCAAGAAACAACACCATCATACATTGCCAACAAGAGATTGAACATTTTAGTATCTAAAGAATTTCTAATCCTTCGTTATAGATCACAAAAAAAAATCGTCTTCCTAGTTAATAAGAACCACTTTAAGGTACCGTTGTCTACTTTGATCTCCAGATATTATAACAAACAAACGTACCCAGTAAAATCAATATTAGGGTTTGTGAAGGGTATGCTAGCCTATGGGATAGAGGCTGCTTTGCAAAAATCATAATGAAATGTGAAGTTGTAGCATCAAGTCATGGGTTATAATGTGGGATAAATTGTTCGGTCAACATTTTAAAATGTTCGGTCTCTCCTTCAAGAAGCTGCACAACCTGCATTTATATTGACATTTAACTAAAAATGTTTTTGGTCAAATGCATCAGCACGTCATCTGCCACATCATCATTTTGACATTGTAAATTAAATTTTAGGTTTTTTTTTTCTAAAAAAACTATGGTTAACTGAAACTGATTTGGACCGAAGTTGGTTAGTGTAATGAAGCCGATGTTTACCTCTCCCATTGAAGGACGTTTCTCAGGGTCGACTTTTACACATAAGTAAGCTGTTTTCGCCATGTGATATAATTCATATGGGTCATATGAATCTCCAAGTCGTGAATCGATTAGATCATGCAATGCAAGGTTTTCAACCAACGGTTCAGCCTGTTTAACAAGATAGGAATTATTTTTAAACATATATGTATAAAACAATGTACCCGTAAATGGGAATAGATATTTGAGTAAAACTAACTTTTTTGTTAAAAGCAAAGGTCCTTTTTACTATTTACAAAAACAAACAAGATATAGATAAATGCATATCTATACTTTAAATTCTTTGAAAACACAATTTCTAAAATTTTGCATATATATATATTTTTTAATTTTCGGATTTAGTTAATCAACTTTATTTGGACTCAAAAACCACCTAATTAATATATTTGTTAAGTGCAATATAAGTTTCTTCTAAGTAATTTTCATGTCTAATAGAAACCGGAAGTACAAACTCAAAAACATTCGAAAAAGGGCCCAAGGTTTTTAATTTAATTTGGGCCCAAAATATGGTTGGGCCATCCGTGGACCTATTTTAACATGAAACTGTTTTGACCCATTTCCCATCTTGCACCTCTATTGTGTGTTCTATACTTCTATCTCAAGATTATTAGAAGTTATTAAAGTTTGATAAAAAAAAATTATGACTTATATGCATAAACCGAAATATCATACCCATTGTCTCAGGGATTGATAGTGTTCTTCAACATTTGAACTAACAACTTTGCGTCCCGATATTAACTGTATAAGAGTAATACCATACGCATAAACATCAGTTCTCACTGAAACTATACCGTTCTCTGCATATTCTGGTGCAAGATAACTGCATAATATGAACAAATCAATTCTTCATACTTTATAAAACAAAAGTCAAAATTTAATTTTCACAAGTTACATCATACGCCTTTGTAATCTCATTATTTGTTGATTGTATTAAATATGAGAAATATGTATTTCATGAGATCCAAACATTTCAGTTATAAAAAGATGAATAAAGCATTCATAAAGAATATTACCTTAGATATATAGAAATTAATATACGAAATAATATTATGTTATCTAATCAGCAATCTATGAAAAGGCTGCAAGGATGAAGGAAATAATAAATTATGTTTCTTATAAAAGAAAAATAAATTTATCTCACCCTAATGTACCAAGAATTCTAGTTTGAATAGGAGAATCATTTGTCTTCCACTTTGCAAGCCCAAAGTCACCTAACTGTGTACATAATCATATATAGCTTGCATTAGTGATAATCATATTATGATATAAATTTAAACATTTATTATAGAACTTAGTAATGAAGACTTTAAGAAACAACCTAAAACATAGTGGGCAAGCCCACCCTGGGCCCACGAACATAGTGGGCCCAAATTTTAAGAATGTGATGTCATAAATGTGAAATTACCATTGGCACAAAGTCATGAGTGAGCAATATATTGCTTGGTCTAAGATCCCTATGAATGATAGGACTACTGCGACACTCTTCGTGAAGAAACCGTAACCCTTTTGCAGTTCCTATAGCAATCGCTAGTCTTTTATGCCACTCTAAAACATTTGCTTCTTCATCTTTCAAAAACACCAATAAAAAAAGTAATCACCACATCATAAAAAATAAGTCAAGCATGGTCAAAGTTGCCGACACAACATCATATTTGATCCGGTAACCTTAAATGAAACTTTTATAACATCATAATGTTTTTCTAGCTCAAAAGATACTATGGTTAATTATTACACAGATTGTCCACGTGGTTTGTGAAAAGTAACAGGTTCAGGTACCAAGGGTTTAAAGTAAAAAGTTACGGTTTTATGGTTACAAATTTGTAACGTGTTTGGGTATTAAGGCTAACTTCCGTTAACTTTCCCATCAAATTAGTGTACAATGACCAAAATACCCTTTAGTGTAAAATGACCAAAATACCCTTTCCCGTCAAATTAGTGTACCTTGGATATTTTAAGACTATTGTAAAGGGTATTTTGGTCATTTTTCACTGACTTAACGAAAATAGTCATAGTACCCAAACTCGTCATAAAGCTGAAAGCAGAAAACTCAAACTTGTTATGTTCTACAAACCACAAGTACCATCTATGTTAACAACTCAAAATTAAATTACTCAAAACAGAAACATAAGCAATGCTTACCGAATAGATGCCACTCAAGTGATCGGTTACAGATATATTCATAAACCAATATGTTAACATTTTCTTTGCAGCAATAACCCAACAACATAACAATATTTCTATGGCGCGCAAAACTCAAAACATAAATTTCAGAATGAAATTCTTCAAACCCTTGTGTGCTTGCTTGTTTTCGCACTTTAGCAGCAATAATCTGGCCATCATTAAGCTGACCCTTATAAACTAAACCATAACCACCTTCACCTAACAAGTTATCTGTTGAAAAATAATTTGTTGCTGCATGTATTTCTGCATAACCAAATCTCATGGATTCTTTAATATACAATTCTGTTGTCATCCCACATGCATGACATAAAACGGGTTTAGTGGATGATCTTTTTTTTCGAGGACTTTTTCGTGAATTTCTAATGATATTTGAGGAATTGTCACGATTATTTCCGACTCCAGATAGTCTTCCTGCTTAACAGATTAAACCAACAGTAAGGAAATAAAAAACAATGCCTTTTATTAGTTTAAAAAAATTAACTATTAAAAATGACTACAAAAACATAACTATTTGATTAATGAAATAATTTTCATTACATAAAATGGTTTAGGATATGTCAAAATGTGGATCCGACACACACTACCAATTTGACTTGTTTTAATTCGTATTTCAGAGAAAAGGTTAGGGAACTGGTCAAACAAGTGTCGGATCTAAACGACTGGTCGTTTAATTAAAAACACTTTTCAAAACTTGTAAAGTTTTTATTAATAAATAACGTGAGCTTCGGGTTAGAACATATTTTTTTTTTATTATCTAAAACAACGGGTCGTTTGATCAAAGAAACTTTTTTTAAGACTTGTAAAGTTTTTATAAATAGTCAAAGTGTCATTTATGATTACAAACGTTATATCATTTCAACAATAGTTTAATGTTTTTTGTAGAACGATTTTGATCCTTGCATGCATTAAACAAGACCATAACCTCCTCCATAACTATAATTCTATGCACAACAACAAAAAAATTTATAATTAATTTTTTAACCTGATACGACATGCTTTGATGCACCATCAAAATCATTAAAAAATTTGGAACTATGACCGATGGATTTGCGCATTGATGAAGATGAAACTTTCTTTAAAGGCATTTCAAGGTTTTCAATTGAACTAAATGATGCAGAATAACTATGGGAGATAACGGACTGATCAACATTGTCATTATCCTGTTGAGGAGCTGACAATTTAACAGGTTTTGACCTGTAAAGAACAACTTTGACTTCTGTGTTATCTGTATCGGTTGTGGGCTCCGTCTTTAAAGTCTTTATTTTAAAGTTATCTAAAACTGCAGCAAGATTGCAATGGATTTGACCTTGGTAGAACTTCACATCTCGTTTCAGATGTCTGTCATCAGATTAAATAAAATCGGTTACATTATCCCAAAAATTATGCCCATGTTGTATCTTGGTTAGTTGTACTTTGAGTGTTATTAGTGACAAATATTAATTTTGGTTGATTTTGTGTTTTGGATTGCATTTGGAAACCTTTTTTCAATTTGAAGCTTCTTTAGGTTATACATGAAGCTTTTAACGTTTTACATTGAGGTTCTTTATATATTATATCGTATGGTATTTTTTTTATTACTTTCTAACTATTCTTTACCATACTTAAAACCTACCTATCAAGGATCACCCATGTTGCATTACAAGCTAATGCTTCTTGTTGAATAATCTTTTTGATAGGAGTTCCACAAGTTATTTTGACTTCAATGTCAACCTATAAATCATTTGAAAAAAAAAAAAAAAAAAAAGAGAAGTCACATACATGAATAAATTAACACAGATGAGATGTTGGTGAAGAAACACTCATGGATATAAATATCATGACCATAAGGTCATAAAATCATATAGAAGAATAAAATGCCTATTTTTGTTAGTTAAAATCTTTTTCCATCATTCACCATCCATTCTTCTGTTTGTCTAGTTTAAATTCCTATCTAGTTAGTTAAGAGCACATGGATTCTTGGTCCCAAATTCATGAAAATTTATCAGCAAAAATGACAAAAAGAATCTGATGTTTAATCTTGAATTAAGCAGTTTGAACTCGAGCTTTTAAATTCTTTAACTCATGCAACATGATTGCATGATTACATATAACATGTCATGGTCTTTGACCATGGTAAGAAAATAACCACATTTCACTATATACTATAACTGTTGGAAGGGTTTAATCAAGAAATCAAAGTCAAATAGATTAAAAGTCAAAATCAGTGAGGTAGTTAAATTCTGTTATTCTAAAGGGTATAAATGCCCAAGTATGTACCGACATTCAATTGATAATACTATAGTACTTGTGTGTGTATTTTTTTGTGTTTGACTTTCTGTAGTCAAAGGGCAATCTGCACATATGCAGAACCCATATATGTTCAATCCTAATATGATTAATTATCCTCTAATTAATGATTAACCTGGAAAACATTAGCAGAAAACTCAAAAGATTATATGATAAAACATTTGTTACCCCTTTTACGTTGCAATCTACCGCACTTTTTTGTAGCATTTTAGCATACATATCAAGTTTCAATTGAATTTCTTCTTCCATTGCTCTAATGTTTACTCCATCAATCTGCAGTTGGATACCAACTGAACAACAACAAATGTATACTTTAGAAATCCAGAAGACGAAAGTAATTTCAACAAAAACATACAATTTCTTGGTATATAGATAAACAACTAGATGTCACTGAGGCAATTCAACAAACAAACTCAACACTAAAACTGCAACGGAATCCAACTTTGTACCATACAATTTGTTGATATATGAATATAAAAGGACAAATGCAAAATGCAATATGTACACATTAGCAAGCTCTTTAGAACTAGATGTCACGGAGGTGATACGAGTTCATATAAGGTTGTAAGGGTAAATTGGTCCAGTAGGTATGATTTCTCAGTTGTTTTAGTTGTTAGTAGTTGCATAGTTGGTTAGAAAAATCCTTGTATAAAAGAGTCAGGTTGTTATGATCAATGTATGCATAATAATAAGAAACTATTTCAATCTCTCCTACAACTTCTATAACTGTTTCAGTTGCTTTTAATCTTAAAAATCTTTCTTAATTCATGGTTTCTCAAATTAGTTATTCTTGATTGTTCATAGATATTCAATTACAATCATTCTATCATCCAATTTTGCAATCTTAATTGAAGATTGCTCATGAGGCATTTCAACAAACTATTTTCAGCACAAAAACTGCAACAGATTCCAACTTTATACCATACAATTTCTCGATATACAAAGAAAAAAAAACAAATATGATGCAATATATACACTATTAAAACTAAATGTCACTGAGGCATTTCATCAAACACTTACGTGGATGTGCAATCTTATGCAGAACACCAAACACCACAATGGTATCACCCCTTTTAAGCATTTCACGGTTGGATATAATCTCTTTAATAACGTTCATAAACTCCTGATCATTTCGATCTTTTGTTGCATCAAACGCCAAGATCACACGACCCATCATCAAATCCATTGTCGCATCAACACTTGGTTCATAAACCAACCCCCATATGAACATATAAATAGGTTCGATTCAAAACTCTTCTTCCAATCATTTTCTTTGCGAACATAATACCAATGAGAAGATACATACATACCTCTATATCTATCTTCCGACTGCACAAAACGGCAATTTTATTGTACAGTTAAACAGTACATTCCCAGTATATCTCTTTATGCCAGGTAAACATCAACCAGCATAGTCCAACTAAACTCAGTGATTATTTTGCCGTCCAAATAAAACGATGAAAACAATGTAGTTGACGGTAACGATTAACGAAAGAAGATTTTTCACCGAATGTTGCGAAGATGAGCAATTTAAAAGCAGCAAATTTGACAGGATTAAGAATGTGTCCTGTTATGTTATAGATTTTTCAAAGTTAATTTTATAATTTCAACCATCTAGCAATTGACAAGTGTCTTACAATACAACTATATTTTTTACTAGTTTTTAATCTAACACAAGAGCCGGGGTCTCTTTCGGAGTAGCCTCTCTACTGGGTGGAGGTAAGGCTTGTCTTCATCTTACCCTTCCCAGACTATACCTTTAGGTGAGATACACCAAGTACGATGATTATATAACTAATCTCAGCACAAGATTTGCAATGTGTTCATAATATATAATAAAATTACGTTGAAGAAAGCTTTAAATGATGAATACATTTTTTACGTTCTCTAAAGTAAAATTACGTATTATCATCATCATTATCATCGTACTCAGTATATCTCACATAAAGGTAGAGTCTGAGGAGAGTAAGATAAAGACAAGTCTTACCTCTACCCCATAAGAATATAGAGGTTGCTCCGAAAGAGACCCCCGACTCATGATGCCTAATTAACCGTCAACTCAATGTTTTTAACGTTATTTTCACAAAAATAAGTAAAATAATACTAAAACTATTGCAATTAATTTTACTTTTGTCACTTGAGGGTCCACACATATATACATTATTCGCGCACACCGCAAATGAGGCGAATAGAATTACGTATTAGATTTAATATAACAAAAAGGACAAAAAGTTACAAAATGTTCATAAACTTTCAAATATTTACTTGTACACGGATATTTGATTAACTAATTGTAGCTTTGGGTCTGTAGGTAAAATTGATAGCTTAAGTTCATATGTACTATACTTGAAGCAACATCAAATTTTTTATTTGTGGAGAGTGGATTTTTCAAATACAAACAACCATTCAAAGTAATTGTTCTTGACTTTTTATATCTATTATCTTTACAAATTATACTACAACATGAAATTCACACCGTTTAAATTTAAATTGAATCTTTTTTACTTGATAGTGGCAAACTGATTGTAATGATAAATGTGATCGTCTATTAGGATCATTTAAGTAAATTATCCATCTTTAAACACTATTTTTATATTATATATAAACATACAAATATATGTATGTATGATGTGTGTATGTGGAACACAAAAAAGTGAATGGGGGAACTCAATGCCCTTTGTAAATCCAGACTAGTTCCTCTAAATCCGAAAGTGGACGCCGGCTCCAGTGGTTGCCTATAAAATAGATGCTGGTCATTTCATCTCGATAAAAGCTTGAAATACCATTAGAGAAGCTCTAAGTAAATTTAACCATTAAGATAACTAAGATAACACCGCGTATCAACTCCACCTTGTGTAAGTGTACATTAAATAACCTAACCGTGATGACGCATTTTTAACTTAAGTTATGCATAGCAAAAATAAAAATAATAGTAGATTTTAGGTGTTGTACTTGGAAACTTGTATGAGGGTTGGTTTAGAACAAAACGTATACCAAGATATAAATATAAAATTAACATGTCTCATTGACGTACTCAGAATTTTATTAAACGTAATAGAATTAATTACACGAATAGTCCACGTGGTTTGCTTCAATTTCAGTTTTGGTCATAGGATTGAGAAATTACATATTTTATCTAATAGTTTGCACAAATGTTACATGTTTGGTCCCTAGAGTGGATGTTAGTTATATAAGTTTTCTGTTAAATTTTTTTAGATTGACTAAAATACCATTACCTTTTAAAAAAATCAAATTTTAATATTTATATAAGAAAACATTTCAAATCCACCATGAAGGTACCCCGACACCTCGTTTGCCTTTACCGGACCTCCAAATCGTAGAATTAACTTGAGCATTCAAGCACCGAAATCAAAAACTCGTCTGCATTTCTAGCCAGCTCTCTCTTTCTCAATTTTCAGTCAACAATATAAGTCGATACAGATCTAGTAGTAGAGCTTACTATAGTGGTCCTCGATGGTAGAAGAAACGGTGGCTAGAGGTGTGATGATGTGGTGATGATAGTCTCCAAATTGAGGGATTGGAGAGGCGATGATATCGAATCACTCCTTCTCTTTGTTTCTCCTATGTTTCTTGTTGTGGACTCACCCTCTCTCTTTGTTTTCATGAAACATGGGTGTGGATGCCAGAATCATCCTCCTTTGCCGGAGAAGGTGATCGGATTCTTTTATGTGAAGTTAGAGAGAAGGGGAAAATGGGACGAATTGATGGTGGCTCAAAAAAATTAGATAGTTTCATATATAGATATTAAATTGATTTTTTTAAAAGATAATGGTATTTTAGTCGATATAAATATATTTCACGGAAAACTTAACTGACATTCATTGTAGGGACCAAATGTGTTATATTCGTCCAAACTATTGAATTAAGCATGTAATCTCTCAATCTTAAGGATTAAAACTGAAATCTAAACAAAACACAGGGACCATTTGTGTAATTAATTCAACATAATATTTTAAAAATTATGAGAGAAACGAACAATGGCCAAAACTGAATATAGCAGAAAAAATGAAAAGTTGTTTTATGCGACATTAGTTAGAAAATAAAAAGAGTGTATTGTTTAATTTGTCAAAAAATTTTGACTATGAATACCAGAAGGTCATTGCAAGTTTGCAACAGTATAACCCAAAAAAAGGTTAAGTCACTGTGAATATAAAACCTATCGCAAAAATATATTTATTATTAAAAGTTAGTATAAAATATATTTATTGTTAAAGTATAAAGACCAATTGCATACCAACTTTTCAAATAATTTACAAATTTATAAGAAACTTTTTCGATGTGACATTAGATATTTTATTTGTATATTTATTCTCTTTATTTAATGTTAATAATTTACGTTTGTATCTGCTTTTTACACATAAAAGTGTTACGTACAAAGAAAAAACTAAATAGTTAGTTATGAAGATTTAGGAATATATTTAACAAAGTAACAAAACAGTGTCTTTGAAAATTAAAAGAAGCAGGTAGAAAAAATATCGGAGCTAGAATCATGGCACGTGACGACATAAGTTACTTATTTATTACATTGGATGTAATGGCCCGGTGAGAGGCGCGTGAGAGTGCCACCTAAGCACGGTCGTGTCCAGAACACCATCCGGAACACCATGCTGGCCCACGTGAGGAGGGGCATGACTGCGTGATGGGGGTGGCGACGTGGTGGGCACAATTCAAACGTTGGGTTTGTTAGTTTCAAGGCATAAAGCCATTAGAGCATTAATAAAAAGTTTACTTCTTTTTATGTATAGATACACATATAACACTCCATTTTACACGTACTCACAAACGATTTAAAAACACACACATAATCTTTCAAATAAATGGAAATCCCAACTAATTGGTATTCCAATTCTAGTTAAGGGCTAAGGGGATGAACTAATCATGACAAAGACTCACTGGGAAGCAGGAGAATATTAAGTTATATCAAAGGAACTTTCAATGATGGTATTATTTATTCAAAGAATGACAAAGAACTCATAGGATATATCGATAGTGATTATGCGGGAAACCTAGATGATAGCAAGAGTACAACAGGATATATGTCCCATCTTGGTTCACGAGCAATATCATGACAATCGAATTAAACAGATGGTGGTAGCAAGTCATCTACAGAAGCTAAATAAATTGCATTATCATGACAGGATGTCATGCAATATGGTTGAAAGGAATATTGAGAGAGCTAAAGGTTAATCATGACAAACCGTTAATCATGTCACAAAAAAGTAAACATACTAGGGTGAAGTATCATTTTATTTGCGACTTGGTGAAAAAGCGCGATGTCATTATACAAATTTACGCAACTAAACAACACACAACCGATATCCTCAAAAAGATGCTCCAACCAAAAGATTTCCTTCATTTCAAGAAACTCATAACATCCTTCTATTCTAGCTTAAGGGAAGATATTAGACACGCACATTTAATTACATTTCTTTATGCTAGATTATGTTATATTTATATTTGTATCTATTTTAGTTCACATTCTACTTGTATTAAATAACACGATAGATCAGCGATTCCTTTTCTTATGCGGGCGGGTATCTGAAACATGATACTGTGCATCTAACCCTTTGTCGATCGTCACTTTGACGGTTACCAAAATTTCAATAGAAATTCCAGACCAAATTCTCTAAGAATTGTACTTCTATTCGTTTGTGATTTTCATCATTCTTGTATCACTTATATGTAACTTTCTATTCAATTTAAGGATCGATATCTCCTAATTATGGAAGATCATTCAATCATTACACAATCAAAGACAAGAGAGTCGGTAGGTTAGGAAAAGTATAAACAAAAATGTTAGGTTCTCTTCTCTCTTTTGACATATGCATATGATCATATTCTTCAAAATGCCCCAAAGTAAAAACTTGAATAAAAAGCTATTTATAATGTATATCTAGCTGTATGATCAATTTTCTGCCCATAACAGAATCTATACAAATTTACATGATAACATGGAATACCAAATATTCATGTGCATCCATCCATGAAAAAAAAATCTAGACTAGCTTATGGTTTTTCTTTGTGGTTAAATAATGATGAGATTTCTATCACTAAAAAGAGATCATGTTAAGAATGGAGACTCTGGTTGCAATCAGGCGTCTCGACAGTAAATGTAGATTAGAATTGATGCTGTAGATCCATGAAAGGCTGATGCTGGCAAAACATCTGCTGATAGATGTCTTCTGCTCCTGATAGTCCAAGATCTTC
>WOUH02000045.1:3318129-3333066 GCA_009936405.2 Stevia rebaudiana | reverse complement strand
CGGATAATTCGCATAATAAACCACTAAGTTGTGGTGTTGGAGTTGGTCATGGAGTCTTTGATTTCAGGTCTGAGGTCACACGTTTGAATCTTGGGAATGTATATTTACATTTTTTTTCCTAAACTCCTATACAATTAAAAATTCACCCCTCAAGTTTCAATGTTTTTTTTATTTCTATCCTGTAACATTTTTAAAATTTCTTTTCTTTTGTGTTTATTTTTAAAATCTATTTTCTTTTGTGTTTATTTATTTTACGATTTGCGTATCACATTTACGTGTCTGTGTCGTTATAAATACGACACGTGTAACTGGTTCGTCACAACTTAATATGTTTCGCTTAATCGTAACGCATCAATATGCATTTTTTTTGTGGTTAATATCATCTTGCCAACGTGTGTTTTATACTATTTTATAAGTTTCTTTAGCAAACGTCTAATGTTCATGTTTTTTGCTTGCGTTTACATTTTTGTTAAATATTGTTTACGGTTGCCTTCCCGTTTTCCTTTAAATTTTTATAGAAATCAATTTGGCTCCGGCTATACAACGCGGTATATTCGATCTTCATAACCGAATCGCCGTAACTTCATATGCTTATTTTTATACTTAACTACGTTAACATTATCAATTGGACAGTGTATAATGAAGTTCTATTGATGGTTTTTTTTTAATTCTTATAACACCACTTATGTAACGTAATAGTGCTTTTCATCTACGTTTCAATATCCACAATCAATGTATCAAGTCGAGCTACAACGCACGGGCAACTTGACTAGTTAATACTAATAACTAACTCTTTGATTATCTATCATATATAAGTGTTATATATTAAAAATACATTTTAACTTTAAATTACTTATAAACTAATTATTTCGTAATTATCAATTACATAAATCCTTAATTTAGTCATTCGTAATTCTTAATTACAAACTCTTATCCTCGATTATGTAGATGTGGTACAACATCAATTCTTGGAAGTGTTACATTTGTTCTTTATTTTTTATATGTTATAACATTTGATTAGATATCTAGCAAATATGACAGTTTTTATTTTTAAAATGTTGGATATATACAATATTCGTTGTTTACTCCTACAGACCAGTAATTTGTAATGACAAATAAATATATAATATTTGTCTGTCGACTGTGTTGAGGATTGGGCCAGGTCTAGACAAATAAACTTAAAATCTGGTCAAAGATGGAATCTCATCTCCAATGGTATCATACCATTTCACATGCGGATACTTTGTTTGAATTAGTGATGCATAATAAATTTTGATGGTATATAACTCAACTTACCTATTAAAAACGATATTTATTGATTTGAAGTGCATGATGAGTAATATATTAGTACATTATAATCAGAAAAACAACCAGAAACTTGATATAAAAAACTGAGTTGGTTGTGAACGTGAATAAAGAAATGGTAGTGTGGGGTCTTCGGTCAAAGATATACCAAAATTACAAATGCCAACAAAATATGGTTCCTCGTTTCCCATACACACCATTTATTTTTATCCAAAATTTGAAATTCACCCGCCTCCTTTTTCTCTAAATCTTGATCGTTCCCGTAATAAACAAGTTTTAATAATATTGTTATTATCATCTATAAAATTTAATTTGGTTGTTAAAATTACTGGTTGGATCCTGTGTATACCGAATCTCAAACACACCATAACACTTTAACGGTGGAGGGTGTGGGTGTTGCTAGTCCATTCCTGCTCCAATTGTCTTGAATGAGGAGATGGTATTCCTACGTATCTTTTGTCGCTTATCGCGCTTCACAAATATTACTGGTGTAGTTTCTGTTTTGTGTTTTCTTCAATCCAGGAAGGTGTTCCCTTTGGTGCATTTCCTTCCGGTTTTCAACATTAGCTTTCACCTCGCCTAATTGAGCTTGTCCCATTTCATATCGAAGCCACTCCGTGGGGCCGAAAAAAGACTTGACCTATTAAATTCTCAATCGTACTTACTAGAGTTTTAGAATTTTAATGTTTTCTGGTGAAACAACTGTAAAAGGTTGTTAGTTATAAAAGATTTTATAACCACCATTTCTAATTTTCATAATTTTTTCCTAAATTTGAAAAGTCAACAAAAAATACCTTAAGACTTTCTCTCTCCTCACTCACAACCATTTACAATCACATCATAAATTATACAAACCACACTCACACAAATTTTAACAAACCTAATGTGAATTATATGTGTACTTAAAATATTTCTATTTTTCCCTACTCAAAGTTGGTAAATTAGTGTTAACTCAGGTTATTTTATTCCAAACAGGATAAAAAATATATAAATTTAGTTAAAAAAAACTGGCAAAATGGGTCAATGTTTGAAAAATGTAGGTTTATATATCGAGCTATTAAGAAAAGTTATTCTATTATAATAATAATAATATACTACACAATTTGAAGAAAAAAAAAAACATACAAAACTTTATATAAGATACATTTATATGCTACATTGAAATCACAAACAACTACCAAGCTACAATAACATAAATCAAAGATTTGAAAACATCCCCAAAGATTTGGGGAAGCGGGAGAATTACAACTTCAAACACAATTAACTTTGTACATATTACAATTTTGCCATTAGTAGTGCAAACATATGTACTCTTTCTTTATGCAACCTTCACCACGATTTCTTCATTAAATTGTTGATTAATTGAGACCAAATCCAAAGGTTTATGATGTTTTTAGCTGGATATACACAAGATAGATGAAGGGTATTGTAGATCCAATTTTAGTGGCATCATATGAACAGACTTTGACTTTGAATTTTGACTTTTGACCACTTTGATCTCATTGCAATGTGCTTGTTAGCTTACACTTTGAAATGAAAATGGTAGATGTACAATTCAAGCTACAATATTTCAAAAGCTCTGATGATTGTTGCTTCAAACCTGGATTACAACCACTCTGAATTACAAGAAGAAGTTTTGCAGCAAGACCCGCGTTAACCGCAATCACGGTAAATTCTTCAGGTGAAAGCTTGCAAACTTCCCATAATATCTATAACGCGTATCGCGTGCAATTCTCTGATATTTTCATCAACAACTTGACCAAATTGGGAATAGTATTACAACATTTCTTGAAAGCTAAACCACCCTCTGGGATTGAAGACAGATTTTCAAGAACGAATAAAGATAATTCTAAACATTCGGAGTTAAAATGAGGCAACATTTCAACCAAATGTGAAACACCCCCAATGCTTATAATCGATTTTTTTAATGATTCTTGTGAAATTATGATCTTTAACAACTTAAGTCCTACCAAAATCCCAGATGGATGTCTTTTATCCCTCACTAATCTTAAAACTCCGACTAAAAGACTCAAACTTGGGACAGTTTTACAGTCATTAAACAAAATTTCCATCAATTTTGCACAATTAATCTTGGTTTCCATTGAACCCTCATTTAAAATATCAACCATTAACGAAATCTTGGTGGGTTGTAGCAGATTTGTTATGGAATCTGAGTTTAATTGTAAATTGACCAAAATTGCAATGACTTCTGAACCAACTGTGTGACTAGTGAAAGGTCCTAATAGTGAAGATATGAAACTTACCCCACCATTATCAACAACGGTTTTCTTAACGGATTCATGTACGGAAACAATTTTTCTGAGTTCTTTGAGTTTTTGGACTCTGGTTTGACCTTTGACTTTCTTCAATGTTTCCATGAGTTCTAAACATCTTCCTTGAACATCTTCTGACCTCTTTTTCATAGCTAAATACTTTTGAAAAAACCATGTTTGGATCAAATGGTGAAGTGTTGAATTTGGGGTCAATGAATCGTCCCAAAGTTCTTGCATTGTTGTGGGACAAGTGAAATGTTGTAATGAAAACCATTTGAGGATGTTGGATCGTTCGTAAGTTTGTCCGGTACAAAGTGTTACCGGATCTTGCATCGGTTCTAATGAAATTGGACAGATGAACACCGATGGGACGTCAATCGAGTCAAGTTGTTCGATCATCTTCTTCAGATCCAGTTTCTCAAGATTTGGTGAGGTGACGTCACTGCAGATAACACCTGCACACTCACCACCCAAAATGCCATCTTTGACTGCTGTTTCCAGATCCAAAATCTGGCTGCCGGAAGAAGGCTGATACATTGGCATTTTCACAAACACTTGGTGTGCACGGATGAATAATAATCAAAACAATATGCAAAAGAAGATCAAATTTGAAGCGTGTGGAGGAAAAAGAAGATCATATCGAGAAACGCAGCATCAAAAGAGACATCTTTTGTTATTTGATAGTGGCTTTTTCTCTGGTCAAAATTCAAAAGGACCCACATTGTTCATTTTCACTATTTTCATCATCATTATCAAAAGACAATGATGACTTTTTCCCTGATCTTCTTTCCAAACACCCAAAAAAAAAAGGCAAAAGCTTGCTCTTGAAGCTCATTAGAGTGAAATCATTAAAGCCCCAGATAGGCCAAAAAAGAGTAAGTATAATTGCAAATCAACGACAACACTCATAACCCCACACCAAACAGTGACATCCACTAACAATATACAGCGATTGAAGATGGAAAAATCAACGGATTATAATGATAAAACAAGATTGCGGTCAAAGAATGGGCAAAGCTTCATAGAGATGGTTGAGACTAGTGATGGAGAGAGAAAAGAGGGAAAAAGGTTCACCGCTTTGGTTTTGGCAAATTGGGTCAAGCGTGTTCAATTGAAAACCCTAAAGCATTTGTCTTGCACAGGTCATCTTTTAGAAATTTACAGTTTTGCTCCATATTTTAGAGATTTTACCCTTTTGTGTTGTGTTTAGAATACACTGATTGAATTTATTACACAAGAGGTCCTTTTATTAAAATGAGTAAATTACACAATTAGTACATATATTTAAAAGTACTTAAATACCCTTACTTATGACAGAAGTTTAACAGAGTTACTGTTTTAGAACTGATGGTGACAGAATATAAAATGTTAGGGAGGTCGATTCTGATTTTGAAAAGTTTGGGGCGAAATAGTTATTTGGGTGAAACCATTTAGAATAAAGAAGAACTTAACTCTTTTTTTAACGGCCAAATTTGGTCCAATGACATGTTTTTTCATAGGCTAGTACTTGAATTGAATCTCATGCATGGTGAACACAGACTGCTACCAACACATCACAAGCAAAAGTAAGGGTGTTGTTGAGATTCGAATAAGAAGTTGTTCAAGAAGGACACCTACCAAGTAAAAAAAAACCCCGCTGACCGGACCCGAGCGGGTTCGAATTTGTGGCGTCCACCTTAGTGGAAATCTTAGAATACTATTAGGCCAAAGGCTCATATAATTAATGTCATACCATGTCGATGGCGGAATTCACCAACGTGACTCAATTGTTCAACGGCACATGATTTACTATCAAGATTTCATAATATTTAAATAATATTTCAAGTCTTACATACAAAGCCAAACATATCTAAAACCAAATACAAAACAGGATCAACTTATTGAATTAAAACTAGTCCTCAATCTCTACGTGATGTTCAAGCATCATACGAAGTATCATCTAAAACACGTAAGGAAAAGTGTAAAATACATGAAGTAGTTGGTGAGTTACATATAAGGCTTGTGTAAAAACAGTATAAAAATATATATATAAGTTGCAATTCATACTTTCACGTGATTTAACTAAGGCATGTTTGACATAAACTCACATAACTAGTGGTCTGCAGTAAACGGGTCGGTCCGACCGAGAACCAATATCTTGTGAACCGAAACCGGCCCATGTAGTGAAACCCGGTTTAGTCCTCGGTTCTGAATTTTGGGCTTAAATGGCCCCCAGTCCGGTTTCGGTCCAAATCCATCGGATAAAAAAAAACCGATTGAGAACCGATTTTAAGAATATTTTTTAAAGCTAAAAAATATTGTTGCTTGTTTAAACAGATCATATGGGAGATTGGTGTTTAGCAAGAATCTGAAATAGCATGATTAAAAAATTGTTTACGGATTCACACTTGAATCTGAAATAGCATGTTTAGAAATTTGTTTACAGTTGGCTACTTGGATTCCTTTTATTAGATAAACTACACACTACACACTTGAACTAGCTATTAGTTGTAACTTTTACGTACTGAAACTATTGAATGGTTACTATGTATTGTAGATGGTTCATATGGATTCCCAAAACTCTTGGATATTCAGCCAAAAAAAATTAACGGGTCGACCCCTTAAAGAACCGGAACAAACCCATTTAGAACCGGTTTGGTCCAGTCTGACCCGTAGATTAATGTTCTGGCCCGTGTCGTTTGTCTTGCTTATAAACGGTTACAGTTACGGTCCGGTTCGGTACGGTTCAGACCGTTTGCTCAGCCCTACATAACATAGCATAAGCATATTCAAGCCTAAAAGTTTAACCAAGTCTCACAACCAAGTATAAGCATAACTTTTCATCCCAAATAGTCACCACAAAAGACGGGATGGTTAGTCCCAGTAGATCTATGACCATTGTAGGGCGGTTATCAAACAAGTTGATGAATATACAAAAGTATATAGTACGGTCATCATGTACCTCATGTCACATTAGCACAGAGTTGTCATTTATGGGTGAAAAGAATTGCACATGGAAAAGTATAACGATAAAATATACGTTTTATGTACTACATCTGATGTGTTGTAAAACACCGGATAGGTTAGGCCGAGAGGAAACCTATTCCTTCGATTATTTAGGTACTTACAAGTTAATTAATAGGAGTCTTTGTTTGAGTGATCTAAGCCGAGAGGATAATTTCACCTAACTTACCTACGCCATTAATTAACTATCTATAGAAACCAAATCTCAATTGTTAGAGTCCAATGATCCATTATGACTTGTTCAATTGCACAATACTAGTCTAGGTAACCATCATTTCTCATATTGCTTAACATTTGTTTGTTTGCTTGCGTGTTTGACTTTTGTTGAATTTTGACTGTTTTTTAGTGAGTTGACCATTTTGATCATAGAATTGACTAAGTTGCATGATCTTCATTAATTTCTGAGTGTTCCTTGGTTCTGTCCGTGTCCGTGAGTCCTTGGACGATACTCGGTCTTTCACGGCACACTACAATTCGACCGGTACACTTGTCGTAGGTGTGTGTTTGTTTGATCGTTTTTATAAATTTTATTACTTAATTGATTTGCACACCATGACCACACACATCAAGAGTTTGACGCTGTTTCCAGGGACTCATATAGGCACTTAGGGATTTTGTGAGGTCAATTTGCGTAGTTTAGGTTTGTAAATATTTATTTTATTTTTAATTCGTTCTTTTACACCCCCCCCCCTTTTTTAACATATTTCGTTCTAACTCACCATCATGGCGAAAGTAACCACACCACCTCTGACCATCCGCCAGCTAGCCACCGCAGGCTTCACCAGAATTCGATCGCCAATCGTTGAACAACCCTCAATCACCACTACCTGACAAATCCCTCCTTATGTGATGTCATATATTACTCATTCCCCGTTCCATAACCACGACAAGGAAGATGCCCCAGGACACATTTCATGTTTCATTCGCATCTGCAACACATTCAAGGTTCAAGGCATAAACCAAGAATCTATCTATTTGCGTGTGTTTCCATTGTCTCTATCTGGTAGCGCCATCGCCTGGTTTGACAGTCTTCCAAACAATTCCTTCACAAGCTGGGATGACTTAAGAACAAAATTTCTAAACAAATACAATACCTTGTCCAACACCGCTCACATTCGAGAACTAATCTATACATTTAGCGCAGATTCTAGTGAGCCTTATTTTAAGTGTTGGGATCGCTTCCAAAACCTGCTCAAGTTATGCCCGATGCATGGTCTAAAGGATTGGGCGCTCATGGATTTATTACAGCCTTCCCTACAAAACGCAAGACATGTTCAGCACTGCCGTGGGAGGTTATCTGCTTGAATTAACAACTCATAGCGAATGCATGCAGTTATCTGAGAAGTTGACTAGAGCAGAGAAATCCTTACATGATCATCCCACTCATCATGCTCCCCAAAACTTCCCATGTTACACTGTTAAACAAGAAACTCCCGCACCCCAATTTTCTCACCTTGATGACGATGATTTTTCGCTCAACAATCAGCTACCAGTTTTTAATTCGGCATACGAGGAGTGCAAGGGATAAGAGGAAGAGCAAGCCACGAAAAAGGAACAGGATTTCAGTGATGAAGAATTGGCTGCAACAGATGTAGAAGGGGAGAAGTTGGTCATCCACCAAGAATGCTCAGAGATTCATGAACAAGTTGATACAGTGGAAGCCATTAAAAGTAACTCAAAGAGCTAACTCATAAATGATGAACAAAATGACTCACCACATTCCAACATCCTGTCGTCTAATCATGTTCAAGATGATTATTCACTTAATGAGCAGCTACCATTTGAGGATAAGGAAATACATGAAGAAGTAGTTAAAGAGGCATCGTGGGAAGACAAGTTTAGAGAAGAGTTGAATGGCCTGCCAGATTTCAAAGAAGAAGGGTGATTTTAATCCTATCAATGATTTACAATTTTTAGAAGCAGTTTTTGAATAGAAGCCAATTGAGGAAACAAGTGGGAAAGATGTGATAGTGATAGAGCCCATAGAGAATACGAATAGTGGATCGCGACCTTCAAAAAGGAAATCACAAGAAAGGGCACGAGTTGGTGAGAGTGAGAGGGTGCTTAAAAAGATTCAAATGGTGAAGCGATTTCTCGAATTCTTAAAGCAAACCCGTGGATATTTCCCAGCCAACCGTAAGCGAAGAAGAACATCTAGAAATGGTGGGAAGTAGATCAAGGAGAAGCCACCTGCTCGAGGAAAATTAAAGGCTAACAAGGAAGAAGAACCCCATTTCACACTCGTAGGAATATTTGAGTGGTAGACTGTCGGGTGGAACTCCCGATTGTAGATTTTGTACCATTAGTTGTCGTTTTAAGTTTTGAGTCAGCTTTTTTATTTTATCATAATGAGATTGGTGCGAGATCGAGGTTATAAGCAAGAGCACACATACCCGAGAATTGTTTGAAAATTTCACGCAATTTCGAGCTCTCAGTTGGGAGAACTGAAGAGGCAAAGATAGGCGAAAATCTGAAGCACAAGCCAAATTTCAATAAACTCTCTGACAGCTTATTCTAGGCGCGTCGCACGAGTTTTCACAGCACCCCCATGAGTAGCGAGAACGATCACAACCACGGGGCTGCCCCATTTTGTAGCTCGCGCGGTACGTGCGATTGGCCCTCCAGAAGCCGCGCAACACGCGTAGTCTAGCTAGCGAAGGAGACTTTTGATAATATCTTGGGTGGTACGCGCAGCCCTACTACCATGTCCCAGGCGACACGCTTAGTTTTAGGAAACCCATTTTTCAAATTTGCAGTGTGGGGATCGGCCTAGGTGCAGTGGTTGATACTTAATCTCCATTTCTTCCACCTCACCAGATCCACAACACCCTTCATACTACAGTTTCATTTTGGGGATTTGACATGATTATATCTTGTGATTATGTGCTGACTGATTGTGATTATGTAATGTAACTGCTTATCTATGTTTGATATTTATTTATATGTCACATGCTACTCATGGTATTTGTCTAGTTCATGCTTTATTTATAGTTTTTATTTTCTTTTTGCATGGAACTACGACTTCATTTTTTAGAGCGGTTTAGTGGAACGCTCACAACTTCATGGATTTGGACTCGAGTGATTTTCTGCGATCTTATACGATATTATCATGGGAGTTCTTTCCAATCTATCTTTTATTTTTATTTTATTTTTATTTTCTGCTTTATTTTTGTATTTTCCATCTCTACATTTGGGACAATGTAGATTTTAAGTATGAGGCTGGAAAACTATGTTTTTGAGTCAGTTTTTGTAAATAATTAGAGTCTTTTTAAGAAAATCCAAAAAATTAAAAAAATAGAAAATGTCCTTGTTAAAGTCTTGTACCTTAAATAGGAAATGATAGGTTTAACTTACTTTCGGTTTCTATTTATGTGAAATTATTTATCTTTTTGCTTCTAATTTGTGATATGTAAATAGATCCAACCGACAGTTAAAATTTCTTAAGATTGAATAAATTAACCATTAATTGTCATATATTTTGTGGGTTTACTCATCTGTTATGTTTTTTATTTGAAACTGCTTAGTTTTAGTAGGGAAAACCACTACAAACTTAAAATCACTATTATTTTCTAATTAATTAATATGGCACATTTGAAATGGATGGCACCCGCTTAAAATCATCAGTCCACTGTTTGAGCTGAGCATAGAAATATGAAATGAAAGGAAATAATAAGGGCTGCAGCTTATGTGTCACACGCCGAATAACAGCTTGGTTGAAACACCACTAAGTTAGGCCAATTGTATATTAGAAATATGCTAAAAATGATAAATATATAATTAACTGCAGAAATGCGCATACCTTCATCCGCTTCCATGTTAAAAACTAGAATTAATTGTGAATAACTTTAAATTTCTGCATGCGGTGGTAATCTTGAAAGTTCTAAGTAGGAGTAGATGATTAAGCTTAGTTGTGTGAGTCCCATATTTAGTGATTTAACGTGAACTAAAATGTCATGAATTTGAATTTTTGATTGTCAGTGGTTGGGTTTAAAGTGGACAAACATATCTGCAATCACGGTTAATGTAAATAGATGTTTTAGAAATGAAATGTTTTTACAAAACCAACTGTTAGTTATAATTCCATTGTATAGGACTTTCTTAGGGATGAAAAAGAGTCAAGTGTGGGGATGTTTGATGTGTTGTAAAACACACGCATTCTACGTTGTATTTTGAGTCGTTTTCATTATTATTTGTACAGTTTTATACAGTTTTATCTACGTTTCGTGCATATACTTAATTTCTTCGTATTTCTCAGGTGTTCATAATAAAGACGATGTTTGGAAGCTTACACGAATAAGGAACGAGCACCCGCGGATAAACGAGACGAATATATGAAAAATAAATGGAAAATCCTGAAATCCAGCCGGCCGCGCTACGCGCGAGCCAAGCTGTCACCATCTACGCGTACCGCCCCGCTTTAGAAAAGCAAAAAGCGGCCCCGACTATTTTGTCCGGGGCACGTCGCGCAAACCATTGCCTAGCCTCCGCACGACACGCGGGCGACCTCCACACCGAAAAACCATAATTCTTTGATTATAAATAGAACACAATTCATAGGGTTTTAGAGTTCGATTCCTTCTGTAATTTTTGGTGATTTGAGGTGAAGAAGCTGCTGGAAGGATCAAGTTCGAAGCTTGGAGCTGTTTAGGAGCTTAATTGGGTTTGTCTATATCATAGTTATACTTTGCTTTGTTGAATTCTTATTTGCTTCTACTCTTTCTCTGTTTTGAACGATGAAAACCATTCTGAATATGAGTTATATGATTATTGCAATGATAATGTTTGGCTAAATTCGTATTAGTTGCTGAGGTGATGTTTGATTACATGATTGCATGTTTGTAATGATGATTTGGACTATGATACACATTAATTGAATGTAATAAGTTAGAATACAATTAATAATTAACCACATAGCAGTTAGGGTCATGGTAATTGATTACTAATTCAAGTCTAGGTTTAGTTTGTTTATGAGCTAGGTTGATGTCTTACTTAAAGTCCAATTTAAATTGTCTTTGCGTTCTTGAGACCGAGAGGGTATAGAACTAGGTTGTCCAACTGTTGTTGGTTTGGGGAATTTGGGTAGACTGAGAGGATAACCTAAGTTAATTGAACTAGTAATTAGCAATTGAAAGTGTGTGTAGGTTATTAGTTGTAGTCTTAGTGCACGGTTTAGGCCGAGAGGAAAACCGAGGTACGAGAAACTTGATTACCGGATAGGTTAGGCCAAGAGGAAACCTAGTCCATCGATTTAGGGTACTTACAAGTTAATTAATAGGAGTCTTTGTTTGAGTGATCTAGGCCGAGAGGATAATTTCACCTAACTTACCTAAGCCATTAATTAAGTATCTATGGAAACCAAATCTCAATTGTTGAGTCCAATGATCCATTATGACTTGTTCACGCCTAGGTAACTATCTTTTCTCATATTGCTTGACATTTGTTTGTTTGCGTGCGTGTTTGACTTTTGTTGAGTTTTGAATGTTTTTTAGTGATTTGACCATTTTGACCATAGAATTGACTAAGTTGCATGACCTTCATTAATTTCTCCTTGGTTCTGTCCGTGAGTCCTTGTACGATACTCGGTCTTTCACTGCACACTACAATTCAACATGTACACTTGCCATAGTTGTGTGTTTGATCGTTTTTATAAATTTTATTACTTGATTGATTTGCACACCATGATCACACATATCAGCATCGCATCCCCGTTTTAAAGAATGAAAAGTTAAAAAAAGGGCTATGTAAACTCACCTTAGATTTGATAAGCAAATAGTCCAGGGGCGGTTCTACATAGTCTCCAGGGGTATCCCGGAAGACGGCTCAATTTTTCGCCAGAAGTGGAAAAAAAAATTCGTTTTATATACCGGGAGACCGTTAAATGAAATTTTTAAGACCCCTAACCGATTATTAGGAGACCTCTAATTCCCTAAAAAAAATTTATAACCCAATAGTCCAAAAATTTTTATTAAAATGCTAAGTTTTTATAAAAACGATTCAAATTCTAATATTATACTGAAACAAATAAAACTTAAATCCTATTTTGCTAGTTCTCTAAACTATAAGGGGGGAAAGTGAAAAAAAAAAAAAGAAGATAACAGCGGGTTCTCTGCTTCTCCATTTCATCGACCGCAACACCAATTGAAAATTTCAAATCGGCGAAATTGGAGCCTCACGACCACCAGTCCACCACCGTTGATTTTGTTTTAACATTATTTTGAGATTTAGTCATTTGGTATTTTGGTTCTTCACTACTTTTCTATGTAAGTTATATAACTTGAGAATTGATTTTGATCTTGTAGTGCACAGATACAATTCAAGTATTTATTTGAGTTAATATATTATTGGAAAGATCAAAACTATCTATTATTTTAATGCGTAAGAACCATGAACCATAAATTTAATTTGTTACATTCTCGCCCCTCCTATTTTAATTTTTAGTTTCGTCCCTGCCTCTCCCAACGCCGTGATCAAATTGAATTTTCCGAACGTTTGGTGAATTCGACCGTTGATAAAATAAAAAAAAAATTACTTTTTTTAATACAAATACACATCCCATAAAACAAACCAAATCCTCACCCCAACTCTTTCTTCTCTCCTTATTTTATACAACTTTCACTAGTTTTTTTAATAAAATTTTCACATTACAATGGATCCCAATCAAAACACCCCTACCAATCGAAACCGTAACCAACGCCCGGTTAACCCTAACCTCGTACGAGAACCGTCTTTATCTTCAACCCAAACCAAACAAACCGTAACTTTTACGACCCTAACAACGTTTACCGCCCTCAACAACATAATCAACAACCATTTTATACGTTTGGCTATTTCGGTGGTAGCCAACAACATGGTTTTGGCGATTTTGGATATAGTCAACAAGGTTTTGGTGATTTTCAAACTTTTGATAGTCAAGAGGAGGCAATACCCGAAACACAACTCGAATGCAAACGGAGAGCTCGTAAACACACAAAATAAAAAGCGAGGATTCGGGTTCTCAACAACCGGCGGTTAGAACCCGACAAGAGAAATGGACTGCCGATGAGGAGTTTGCCTTGGCCAAGGCTTGGGTCTACTTAATTTTAATATTTTTTTCATAACGTAAAAATTGTTATTTATTTATTTTTAGACAACAACAAAAAAAGAACGAGATTTTGGAGAAACTACGGAAGAAGTTTTTTGAAATGATGGGTTGTGGTGGATACCGTACGTACGACAAGATCTCTTGAGAAAATGGAGTGACCATAATCGAAAGGTCCTAAAATTCAACGGTATTTATCAACAAAAAAACAAACCCGGCGAAGCGGCCAAAGTGATAAAATGGTCATGGAAGAGGCACGGGAGCTATACAGCCTCGATCAAGGTGCGGAGTTTGCTCACACTCGCTCTTGGAATCTCTTGAGAATATGTTCCAAGTTATGGTAAGACATCCAACTAGTCCGACCTTCTTCATCAAAGCGGAGCAAAACGTCAGAATCAAGCAACTTTGAAAGTCCAAGCGGATCGGATGCTCGCATTGAGTTTAACCTCAAAGATACCGATGAAGAACACGAGGAGCCGGCCCGACCGACCGAGAGAGATCGGGCCAAAGCAGAACGTGCCAAGGCAAAACGAGCATCTTCTTCACAAGCTCAACCGGTAAGCACACCAATTGATAGTTTATGCGAGAAGCTTGGTGATTTTAACAATATTAAAAAGGAACGACAAAGAATAAGCGAGTTGCAAATGCTATTCTCGAATACCGATCATTTAACTGGAATCGATCGAGAATACGCCGAAAAAGAAAAAAAAAAAACGTATTAGGAAAAAGTATTACAGTCAAGATTAATTTAGTAAGTTTTTATTTTAATTTTTAGGATTAATGTAGCTTTTTATTTTTCTTTTAGGACCTTTTTTTATTAAAGAATGTAATGTTTTTATTTAATTAATGAAATGTTTTTATTTTATTTATCTAACGTTTTATTTATTTATTTTAACTCTTATTTTTATTTTCTAGTTTTTTTATATAACGTGATTTTTTTTTATAAAAAGAAATTATAAAAAAAAATATAATCAATCATCACTCAAGCCCCCACTCACTTGGTGTATTTCCACCCTTACACTCATTCACTTTACTCACTCTCTATCCTACGTGGCATGTCCATCAAAGCCCTCACTCATTCAGGCGCACTGCATAGTTTTATACATGGTTGTAAAAATCTCGATTACCCTCCGATTAATAGCCGATTAATCGCTAATCCTCTCATCGCTGATTAATGACCGATTTTCATTAATCAGTTCCTTCGGTCAAAATAGATGCTCTTCAACATCGTGATTTTGGTTAAAACTTAACCAAATGTGGTCACAATTGAACAAAACT
>WOUH02000045.1:3301121-3318029 GCA_009936405.2 Stevia rebaudiana | reverse complement strand
GACTGCCACAAGTAAATGATATAAAAGTTTGGACTGTTGGTAACAATTTCCTGAGTTGAGATTATTACAAGCCAATGAGTCAATGTTTGGATTACTAAAATCCAATTTGCCAAATAAAAATGATGATTTTGAATAAACCTCTCTTTGTATCAATAAAAGAATGTCTCAAATGATACTTTTTCATTTTATAATGTTTCTAACCTCATAATGACACTTGTTATCACTAAATAACAATCGAATTTTGTTTTAAATTTTGATTATGTAAGTTAAATAATGGTTTCAAATACGTCAAATGATTTAGGTACGTTATCATATCTATAACTCTTTCTCACATTGTTACTCAAATTAATTCAAATTTCCAACTAAATATATATTGATTCCTTGTTATTTATTTTTCATAATTAATTCTTAATATTGTTTAATAAGTATTTCAGTTTTAAAATCATATTTAACTTCCACATTACTATTATAGGTTTTTAAATCACAATCAAATCAATACCGTTTATAAATTTTCATTCATGAAAACATTTTAAACCTGTTATACTTTCAATTCGATACATGGTGGAACGTCCCGTTGTCTATGTGTTTTTTCAACGTAATGCTATAGAATAGTATACATATGAAGGTTCGTTAACAAATTAGTTGACTCTTGGTTTTGAAAATTGTATATTATCATATATGTACCTTTTATCTTGGTAAATGTCATTGTCATATATGTTCACTTTAATTGAAATATATATCTATTGTATTTTAATTAAAGTATACAACCAATGTCATATATGTTGACTTTCTTGACCAATTGTATTTTTTTATAACAGGATTTTATTATGTTGAACTTGTTGAAAAGGTATAAGCATTCGAGCATAGTGTTTCTAATGCTAAAAATATCCCTAAAAAGTGTGATAAATTTAATAAGGATTTCTTAACTGAATTTGCTACGGTTGTTGTGATTCGTGCTACAGATGAATTTTTCAGTGGTGAATTCTTCATCTTAAATACTCGTTTTAATTAAGTATGGACAAGGCTAGATAAGCCTCATATTCTTTAATCAAGTCAAAAGAATGCATCCTAAGAATAAAAGGATGCATGTTGTTTTTGTAATGAATTTATGATATTACAATAATAATGAATTGCTTATAGTCGTAAAGTGTGAGAAGCATCGGCCTTTTGTATCGTTTAAGCGACAAAAAATATAACTATCATGTTTATAAAAGTTCCTATTTAACAAGTGTAAAATTTGGTACAGGTTAACTCATATATGTTTTGTTAAGTAAGTTGATGAAAGTAATCTTAACTGAAAATTAACTAACATATAAGGTAACCTTCTATATGTTTTATTTCCTACTGTTGAGGATGAAACTACAAAAACTGAAGAAAAATCCAACGTCCTCATAGTAAATATATTTATTTTAATCCTTTAGTTTCATCTTTATCTGTGCTATATATTCACAATTGCATAAAACAAAGACTTTGAATTCAAATAACAATATGTGAACAAAGTAGATTGCCAAAATTGTAAAAAAATACAAAAACAAAAATTATTGTCAATCTATGGGAGACTTTGGATTCGAAGAACAATTTGTGATCATGTTAAATTAGCAAAAAAAATGTATATGAAATTTTTATACGGAATCTTTTTCGATACACTTTTATTTATTATGTTTTCTGTTTTTTTTTTTTTTTTTTTTTTTGTTGATGTGAGAAATCTATAAAAATATAGTTAGCATGTATAGAGGGTATTTTTGTAAATTACTTTTCATTAGTAGAAAAGACTATTAAGTAGACTTAGTTAATAATTAGCAGATAATAAAATATGTTTAACTTAAGTGAATTATGCAGTTTCAAATGGTTCTTTGTGTTTTATTTTTTGGGTTTCACAATTTGATCAGGGAGAGTTTCATATCAGAAAGAGTTTCATATCAATGCGGTATGTTTTATTATTTTTTAGAATGTTCATAGAAAAATCAATTTTTGTAATTTTAGTTATAGTAAATAAGAAATCTCAATATTATGTAATTTGATCTTTTAGTGTGTAGTAGTTCTACGCACTTTAGTGGTCATAGATAAATTTGTAACGTTTAAATCTTAACAATATTCTTTAGAGGGTTTAATGACGAAAACTTAGGAACGAAAACTGTTTAGGGTAGACTCAAACTAATAAGCCTTGCAAATTTCAGAGACAAAAACCGCAATTTAATGTATAAAAAATAATTTTGGCTTTTTCTTTAATTTGTATAATTACTAACTAAATTTAAGGATATTTTTATTTAAAATGTTCTAATGAATAATTTTAAAAGCTCACAGCATAATTTATAGTCATAGGTTTCAATAATCTAAAAAACAGTTACAGGCTTCAATGCTATAATGATTATTATTGATCATTTGACTAAAAATGTTGGAACTTTTGTGAATTAGAGATGTATTCTTCATAACAAATTACTTTTTATGTAAGGAGAGTGGTGTCATGAATACCTATTGTAACTCATGCACACATTGTTTACTTCTTGATTTTTTTCAAATCTTATTTTAGATCAAAACAGAAAACAAATGAGAAACCAGTTACACTGCTAAATAATTACAAATTTATTGGACACTAAACTGTTATTAGCACTCCTTATCACCCATATCCGGCCAGCAAGGAAACTTGCTGCTCAAGTAATAGGGTACACAATAAGTATGAAACTAAAAGTGTGCTATGATGTTACAATTACATGTCGAACTAAATATAGAAAAACTAAAAAGGTGAAAAGTCTCAAACCAAACAGCAGTACAAAAAAAACAAAAAAAAAAAAAAAAAAAAAAAAAAAAAAAAAAAAAAAAACTAATTCTAATAGTATTATAATTACATTGTCAGTTTCTTCTTTCCAATATTTGATGTAGTCACATAGTGTTATGGTAATAACAATAGAGGGACCAACAATGTAATATTCTAATAATATGGAGGGTCAATTGTAAAAATTAACTAAGCTATTAATTAGTTAGTAAATGACATCACTGTACTTACAAAAGCTGAACAAGAAATGGCATCTATGATTTGAGTTAAACTTTACTCTATATGTAATTCTTTCTCTAAAATCGATCCTAATACATAGCTCCAAAATAGTTTCTGCTAAAACTGGATTTATAAAGAGTTCACTAAAATCATTAACAAAACCCAAGAATCAACTTTATACATCATAAATTTTCATTAATCTATTTGTTGAAGAAGTTGTAGCGTTTAATAAGAGTCGTTAAACGTTTCCCCTGCCAAAAACCTTCCACGACATGGAGTTGCCAAGATCAAATGGACCTAATGACTCATTCTGTACTCCACCATTTTTATAAAAAAAAAATTAGTAATAATAATAAATAAAGGTTAGCTATTGATTAATAAAAAATTAATAAATAATGAAAAATACCCACCCAGGCTATGCCTTTTAATCCTAAGCTTCTGCTATCTTCACCAAATTGTTGAAAACAAGGAAAAAGTTCTGTTTTTAAATCTGGACCACTAGTGTTTTCAGCTTGTTTTTCAACCTGCTGTTGCTGCAAACAAAGAGTCAAGAGTTTTTTATAAACATCCAGCCTTGGATCAGAACCACATAATGCGATGATGCAGTAATGAGATCGCATCGCTGCAGTTGATGCATGCAATTCCATGATGCGCTTATTAGGTGCGCATATTGCTCTAACCCATGATGCCACGTGGTGCATCGCATTAGAGATGATGAAATGTCTTATATTTTAATGTTTAAAAGTTAACAACTTCTAATATCATCTATAAATAATTTACTAAAAACCAGGGTCAACTTTGTAGAATAGTAAACAAGTTTCACAAGTGTTCCAAATTTAAGTCACTCAAAGTTTTTTTGTCCCTCTAAAGTCACTCAATGTTCATCAAGTGTTTGTTTCATTTCTATGTATTTTTTTTTTAAATACTTTAACTTTTTAAAATCGATTGAGGCAAATGAAACATATATGAATATTTGTTCCTACTTAATGAATATGTATTCTTAATTTGACTCAAATTTTACAATTATGAGACTTTGTTGTTATTTCATGATGTTGTTATTATCACAATTGCCACATAATTCAAGTTTATTGAAAAAAAAGTTTTCATTTATTTAAAATCAAGATTCATATATGTTTCATTTGCTTGAATCAATTTTTAGAAAAATAACCCATTTTAAAAAAATTACATAGGAATGGTCATTTGGTCCATTAGAACAGCTAGTAAAAGTTGAGTGACTTTCGAGAGAAAAAAAACTTAGTGACTTAACTGGAAACTTTGGAAACTTGGTTACTATTAGGTAGAGTTTTAAACTATAAAGAGAGAAATCCAACTGTAAAGATTAATCTAACCTCTGGAAGATGAGGAAATCTAAACGGGTTTGAAGTCGAATCTTGAGTAGATCTTGCGGTAACACGAACGTTTTTGTTGGATGCTGCAAACTTCTTAAAGGCAAATGCATGACATGTCTCTTCAGCATCCAATATAGAAGAACAGTTGGTTTTCACATGTGAAGAAACAATAGCATCAAGTGAATCAGAAATAAATCCATCATCACATTTACTATTATTATTATTATTATTATTGTTGTTGTTTGTATTAATCTTGGCCTGCAAAGATGCTTCTGATAAAAGTCCACCAATGCTTAAAGCAGTTAAATTATCATCCCATTTAATTGGATCCGATGATTTCTGCTCATTGTAATTGAGTTTTCCCTGTAAAGATGCTTCAGAAAACAAGCCTCCGATGCTTATATCAGTTAATGGCTGATTAAATTTCAAAATATTGTTTGAATATGTTCCCTGCAAAGATGCTTCAGAAAAAAGTCCTCCCATTGATAAATTGGTCATGTTATCATCTTGTAACAATTCACCGCTTTGACCAATCTTGACTTCAGTATCCTAAATTAAAAAAAAAATTACATTATAACATGTTTCTCAGATTTAAAATAAAATTTAAAATAAAAAAAAAAAAAAAAAAAAAACTTAAAATGTCAATATTTGTTTTGCTCTAAAATGTAAATAAAATGATATGCAATTACCAAATTTGCAGTCACAGCTACTTGGTCTGTTGCATCAAGACAGATCCTATCTTCTGAAGTCTCATTCGATTTATATACGCCTTCAGATTTCATGCAATTATGCATATCAGTTTGAGAAACTGTTTGAGTCTCGTGATCAGAGAACCACCCGTAACTAGAAACAACAAACATTAATTTATAAACTTAACACACATATATATTCTCAATAACATTGGACTTCACTTACATAGATATATCAATTTGGACTCTTTTTTTTTAACCTTTTGGGTTTATTTGTTTGTTTGTTTGTGTCGGGATACATATCCACACGAGTTGAACCGAATTTGGTTGACCCGCTAACACTATTTTGTCCTATTTTGAACCTAAAAGTTGAAACTTTAAAGTACAAATTATATTTTAAAAGATAATCTAATATCTGGAATAAAAATGATTAAATGTTTATACTTTATACTCTCACACATGTAGTTATTTTGCTTGAATATCACATTATTAAACTCAACAAACCCCACCAGACACGTCCGACTCATTTTTTTAATGGGTCAACCCGTCAAGTTTTCAAAGTTTATGAAAAAAAATAAACATATACAAAAGGAAATAATCTCAAACCTTAAACGAAATATAGCAGGACTTTGTAAAGCTGTATAAACATCTCCTGCAGTAATATCAGAGTCTTTTGATGTCCATTTTCTGCTGACAGATGAGTTTCTGAGGTGTACATCGTAGGGAAAAAGAATTGGCTCCCCTATAGCTATGCGGGACCCACTCCATTTTGTATGAATGTGTTTAATGACAGAAGATATCTTCTTTCTACCTTTGAGTGTGAGTTCAAGGAATGGATTAAGACCATCCTGTTTAAAAGTTAATATAAATGGCACAAATTAATAATTATAATAATTTAGATACATCACATGAAAGATGGCAAAATGGGTGGGTTGGATGATAGGTCAAAATGGGCCGGATTGGTTTAACCCGGAACACTTTTTGCCCATGTTATTAATATAAGAGTTGAATTGTTGTGAAATGACCAAAATACCCTTTGAGTTTGATTATTAAAAAAGTCAAAGGGTATTTAAGACATTTCACCCCATATTAACGAAAAAGTTAACAAAAGTTAGCCTTAATACTCAAACGCGTTACGATAATGAAAGCACAAACCCCAAACTTCTAACTTTTTTGCTTCGTACCCAAACCTGTAATTTACCAAAATCACAAGGACAATCTATGTCAAAAACTTTAAATATAATTAGTGTGCCAAATATGATTACAAGTATATTATTTTAAAATAGTCTACTAGTTGAAAAAACATTGTAGGAGGCTTTATGCATTGAAAAAAAGTACTTTTAAGCCATTTTCAACAGCGCGTTTTCTTTTTAGGCAACTTTTATGTTATATCTGTTTAAATATGATTAACGGGTTGAAATTGCCACCTCATGTGAGTTCATAAACTCACCTTCTCTAATCCAATTCGAGTAACTTCATCAATTGGAAAAAGCTGCAGTTTAATCTTTTTCAAAGGATCAACTTCTATTTTAGTTACTAAACACCCTTCATCAGCTGGAATCTGCTGATTAACTGCTTCTGTAGCACTACCGGACATAACAACTGCAATTGTTTCCTTAAAAGATCAGAATCACATAAAAGCAGCAATTATGCGTATGAAATCAATTAACTGGTGCAGTTTACATACATGGTGATTATCAAGAAAAAGTAACATAGTAAAATGAAAGAAACTGGAGCAATCTAAGGTCTATAATATAGCTTTTGATACAATATACATGGCAAGAAGATAGAGGATATAAGATGGGTTATACTGGCAACATATTAATACACCTCAAACGGCTTTAAAGTTTCAACCAATTTGACCACATTTTTGTATTGAACACGCTTGAGATGAAACAACAAAAAACAAAACAAAAAAACACCCTACTTGAAGCATTCATAGAATCATTGGTAAATAACCTATGAGTCAAAACTGCCACCTGTACATTGGAAGCTTAATTGCGATGTCTTTAGCTACCTTGTAAGAAACTAAGAACAAGTTGAGTACAAAACTCAACTTTCTTTGATCTTATCTAGAGCTATGAATGTAGTTTCTAAAAGACTTTGTTTTTCTATCCAAAAAAGCTATGTAAACATGTTTCAAAGTTGATTTAAAACAAGAGTTGAATATAATATGCTTTACCTGGTGCTTTTTTTGTAGGCCCTTTTTGTCTGTTTGTTGTCTTTTTCACTTTAGTTGTTACTGCAGCGTTCCTGCCAGGTGGCAGAGTTACGTTTCCTTTTCTCCGCACGTTTTGTTTCATGGCAACTCTGTTTTTGAAAAAAAAAAAATAGACACTTGTAAATACATCATTTCAGTACCCAAGCATTTTAATTCATTATTAACATAAAGTATAGAATAACTGGAAAAGAAAGGTTATGGCAATAAAACAGGCAAAGAAGCAACTCAAAAAACGTGGTAAACTCAGTAGATAATACTATAATAGTATAATACAAGGGTATGTATACACTTTTAAATGTTTTTATTCTGAAAATCACACAAGAATAATGGTAAAAGATGAAAGAGCATTGGCGTACACTCATAAATCAAGATAAAATATGAAGAAAGTGCCGATGTGCTAGTACATGAAAGACTAATGAAAGATCGTAATATGTAATTAACATCATCAATAAGAAGAATGTCATACAATAATGTATAATTGCGTCTTTACTCTTTAAACATTATAAAAACGTATATATGTTTGTTGATTACATTCCAGTACCGTCATAACTTTCATCCCATTTAACTATTTGTGATGTTAAACTGGTTGAGCTGAGAATTCAATTGGCTATTTTGATTTGTGTCCTAAACTCTAATCATATTGGGTGCATAATTTAATAAAGCATGTTGCATATTTTCGTGGTTCCATGTATTATAATGCTTATTTTATAATATATTTTAGAAACAGTCCTTTAGTATTTCTATTGTTTGCTTGTGAAAACATGATAACTAATAAGTGTAACATAATCACCTAAAACCTCCATCTACCCCTTGCTAAGGTAGTTAAACAGAGTTTTCCAATCGTATTGGTTGTCTTGCAAACCATAGAAGTTTTAACTAATTTGCATTAGCTTCTAACTAACGTATAATGACATTTTTTATAAATCTTATACCTGTAACTTGCAAGCAACTTCTGAAGCATTCAACTATAGTAGTCCAGTGCAATGTTTTTCCTACTCAAAATATCATTAACAAGTCACAGACAGAAAACTTAATAGCATTATACGTCCCAATACTAAATTGCAACACTTTTGATGTTGAGCTTAAGGAGTCTTAAGTAGAAAATTTTCAATTTTACAATAATAAGTTTATGTAAATCTTGTTAGTTATAGAGATTTTTTAATATGATGCCTTCTAAAGTCTAATTACATGTTATAGCTTGGTATACCTAATTTTTTGATGAGCAACAAATACTTTCTTTGAAGAAAAAAATGACCCATTTGACATGAGAAAAGTATTGGATACACAAATCCATACAACCGATGAGGTTTTCTGCAATTGTTGCCTCTAATAAAAATAAATAAAAGAAAGAAAGAGATTTCATCATGCTTCATCTGTAAGAGTTATCAGGATGACATGGTATAATCATGAAATCAGTATTTTTCTATTTAACGATAGTCCTCAAGTTAGCATCTCAAGCATTAATCGTCAATAAACAAAATCGTAATAACAAAAATCCCCAAACATATGTAGTGACTGGTTTTAATCTATCCGCAAACTCACTGAATTACATACAATTACTCAAAAGTTTGCAGTGGAGTAAATCCCTAAAAAAACATTAAATTTCATAAAAGAACAAACTGTATAATTCGTAATCAGATCAAATCAACCTGATGCAGAAATCGAAAATTTAATTGACCAGTTACTAGAATTGGTTGGTGAAATCAAACAACAAAGTAGTAATCGAAGTAGAAGGATAAAATAAGTAAATCAGATCGGAATACAAAGAATGAATTCGACGTACCTCATAGCAATCAGCAGATTTAGACGATGGCGATTGTGAACCGAAATTGTTTGAAAAGAGGATCTGTGGTGGCGGGAGCTCGAAATCAATTCAAGTACTAATTTTCAATTCACGCCGGATAAAATTGAAGTGTGTAAAGTCGGTTTTATCCTTTTAACTACTTTCCGACCGGATGGGTCGGGTCGGGTCAAATCAATATTAAAATTAGAAATTTATTCCAAAAAAATATTATATGAACGATTTCAAATGAAATAAGAAATCGTTAAATTTATAAATTAAGTTATAAATATGTAAAAAACTTCTTTTACATAACAGTAAAAAAAATCATACCTCTACCGTCAGTGAATGAAGAATAAAAGATTACACATTGTCTAATGTTCGACACAAAATGCCACTATTTTGCAAGTTACGCAACTTTTCATATGACTCGCATTTTAGAACACTTGGTTATCTTCGTATATGGTAAAGTTTTTTTACTTCCAAACATTATAAGTTAAATCTTGCGTATTACACGCCATGGATTAGGTGATGAAAAATGTTAAATAGTCAATAATATAAATTGGTATTTTAACTTACCTAATAAAATATCACTCATTGCTTCAAGTGAAGGATCCCCGCATACTTAATACTAAACAGTATCCATAAACAATCTTCCAAGAATCATACCAATATTTCTTAATGAACTTCGTATGAAAAACAAAAAAAAATTTGAGAATCTAAGTTAAACATAGTGAATGATAGAAGTGTAGTCATGAAGAACTTGAAATGGGTAAAGCTAACTTTAAATGATTAATCGCTAGTAAGTTCAATCTGTTTAGTAAAGAAGTGTGTCAAATATGATTATAAAACTACAGTTATTTATGTACAGTTTTTTACTTATACAGTTACACATACATTGCTCCTAAAATAATAATATTTATTTTAATCAGAGAGAGATAATTATAAATGGTGTTTTATTGATGTATAATGAATGTAAATGCTTTGTTATTTTTAACTTTTAAGCCTTGTTACATTATTTTTAGGTGTTACGTTGATGTAAATTGGCGTTGATATATTGCTATAAATGATGTGTTACTTTAGAGACTAAATTGATTTATTTATTTATTTTTAACATGTAACATTGACTTATATGGCTGTAAATGTTGTGTTATTTTACGACTTGTTACATTAAACTATGGTTTTGTTGATGAAAAATTGGGTTTTGTTGATGTAAAATTGCGATATAAAAGGCTTTAAATGTTGTAAAATCATGTAAAATTGCGATTTAATTGCCTTACAATGATGTAAATAAGGACGTCAGGAAACCCAACAAAAATTTGTTGACAGGTGGTGTCGCAACCTTCTACTCCGACAGATTGAAGACCCCTAAATGGTAGATTGAGACCCCAAATGATCGCTGCAATTCAGGTGGTAGTTATGGCGGTTTTTGGTTTGTTAACATCCCTCTTATTTGCTGCACTCTATATTCTTTAATAGTGGTTGTTCATTGAGGTCTATTTGTGCTTCAAAGTTTGGATCCATCCGAATTGACAAAACTGTTGGAGTTGTTATTCGTATATATCTACCTTATATTAAAAACGCATAGTTCATGAACACTAACTTACAATTATTAATACATAGGGTACAAATGTAAATAGCTACCGGGTGTTATTATGCCAATTACCTTGAAAAGAAAAGGTCATCATTTTTTTTCTTTACTTCTATGAGTAGTACGTTACATCCTTGAAAAGTTGAAATAACAAACCATAAAACACCGAGTGATTTAGAAGAAATAAAGTACGTTTTAGGCCATAGAAAACCTTCGTGAGTTATAGTAGCTAAATTTCATTTGAAAATATGTAATGCGACTGCCTTTTAACTTCTGCCAAAATACTTCTGAAATACCTATTTTACTTCATCAACCCATAGAACTATCCCTAAATAATTTAACACATTCAACAATAAAAAATCGAATCTACAAAATACCAAAAGTAAAGAAACTTGATTAATAACTTAAGTGGTCATCATCCGCGACCCCCTCTGCCTCCACCTGAATCAAAGAGCGAATCGATTATTGTTTAGTTGCTAAAATAACATAATGAATATTATTATTAATTTATAATTTGATTTGATACCCACCGCGGTTGCTGATAGGATAGCCTCCTTGACTCCTGCCTCTACCGCCTACTTCACCGATGCTACCGCCTTTAGATTGCCGCCTGCCACCACTAACATCATCCCTACCACCTCTTCCCCTTCCACGTCCTACTCCAGGTGGCTTTCTATCTGTTAATAGGTGAAAAAAAATAATAGTAGTAAACAAGGGATGGTTCATGAGAGAATCAATGTTTGTGCAAAAATAAAAAATAAAAAAAACTAATCTTTAAACGTCTATAACTCTCTTATACGTTGTTGATTTTGCAAAAACATTGCAACCTGAGATCACAAATATTTCAATCTTTAATTTGAGTATAATATTGATATTTAAAAAAAATTAAAGTGTCGTAAGTTGGTTGATATTGTACACATAAATACATAAAAAAAAACTAGATGAAATTATTTTAGAAAACACCTAAATTAATCTAAAGAACTATAATATATGAATTACCAATCATACGGCATATGTGCACCATATATGCAGTATACATAAATATATCAACAAAAAAGGAAAAAAAAGCCTGATTAAATACTTCTAGAAACACAAATATGAAATCAAACGATCACAATATGTAAATTACTATAATAGTGCATATGTGCATCATGTCATGGGGCATATATGGTGCTAAAATTTATTTTTGATTTACCAAAAAAATAACCTAATGCCCCAAATTGACCACTATAAGAAAAGATATGCACACTACAAAGACACCGTGTTTGGTCATAAGAGTATTTTATGTCCATTGCTTACTTTAAATGCTTTGGTTTAAATTCTTATTAAAAAAAAATAATTTATTTTTATGCAAGAGAAAATAAAAAATAAAAGAGTTTGAATGGAAGATCTTACCCATGCGGTTCTTGGCATCTTCCTGAACCTTATCAATCACCTGCACCAAACAAAGTTGGGAGATTGCGAAATAATTATTAATACAATATTTTAATGACATTATAAGTAGCACGTAAGAATATAAAAATCCTAAACGTACCAATATAATCTCAAACATAGGCAAGGGCAGTAAACTATAACTATTTGATTAAGCAAGCTAAATTAGTAAAACAATACAGAAAAACACAAATTAGGCCCCGTTAATCAACTAATTTATATACGTTAAGCAATTGAATGATTAAGAGATACAACGTAACCCAAATCAATCCAGTAATTAGTAAATGAGTTAATATAATCTCCTTTTTTTTTCTTATATAGCATGTTATGCATTCCATAATGACATGATGCTTATGAAAAAGTTAATTTGGGTTATGTTCTATCTCAAACATTACAAAGTCACCTAAAGTGTATTTCTTACACATGCAACCTTCTACGTCAATTTATCCAAGTATACATATAAGTATATAACTACTGTAATCATAATATCATATTAGTAATTTTAGTCAAAATGCATTAGCTATTCATAATTAAATAATAGTCAAGAAAATGAGTAAAGAATTGGTTATGGGTCAACCGTCAACCTAATCCATTACAATCTGCATTAATAAACTACTTTTACCTTTTGACATGAGTTGTATAGCCATTAATAATCTTAGATATGCATAACAACAACTTTAGACAAAAAGCTCACTTATTTCCTACTGAATCATATATCAGTTCTCAAATGTGACATGAGGTAAAATGAGATTGAAGAAATATAGAAATTGACATTTTAAAAATAACCTCATCTGGCACACGAAGATACTTAATAGTGTTTCCACGAATGTAGCATTCAGGCATCCTCCAAAACCTATCACCATCCTGTCAACATGTTTTATACTTAATCATTCTGTATCTAGAAAGTTCATAAGACTTTAAAAACTATATATATAACGGGTGCGTATTATGTGAACCTGATCATACAGATTTAACAAAGAAACTCAATCTGGGTCCTCCATTTTATGATCCAACATATGTGTTACTCAATTTAGGCCCTCCATTTTAACATGTAACACAGAAAACAACACATGTGTTACATCTTAAAATGAAGGGTCCAGATTGAGTTTTTTTTTTTACTTTTTAAGATCAAGTTCACATAATACACACCTCCTATAAATATATGATGGTAATAAATTACTTAAACTACAGATAAAAAAGTTACTTTTGAGGTACAAATCACTTCACGAAGATGGATATTCATCCAGGTGTCACAGTTTACCAAATGTCCATTGTAAGTTTCACCATTTTTCAGCTCCACAAGCTATTTTACAAACAAAATGATAGCAGTTAAAAAATGCAAAAATATCCAAAAGAAGAATATAACGATAAGAACACTAAAAGTTGCATCTTACAGTTTGTCATCAACCAAACTATTTTCAATTTTAGTATCATGGTTTAAAAAATAAAGCACTTGAAGCGTAAGGAGTGAGGCGATTGGGAAAACGCATCGAGGCAATGCTTCATGCACATGCGGATCATGATTGGTCAAAATCAGGTATGGATGATTACTTGATCAAAAAGGAAAATATGTTAAAAAGACGAGAGAAATGCAGAATTTAGTTGTGCACAAAGCTTATTTGGTTGTACATAAAGCAACGCCTAACATACATAAAGCTCCTCAGAGTGTTGCACTCCTAAAAAACATGTTTAGTTTATAAAGACTTATTCAATTATAATGAAAATACTCTCTCCATATGAGAAAATAAATAAAATTAAAACAAATTTAGACATCAAATGTTCCAGAGATGAACAATCATATTAATCAGGCAAATGGAAAAGCATTGCATATATGAAATCACTTTGATAGACAGATTATATAAGATCACCCACATAGTACAGTAGGCCAACTGATCAAATGACAAACATGTTTGTTAAAATTCTTTGATTCAGTAACCACAAAAGTCATCTTTAGATTATTCAATCTAGATTCCTTCAAAAAGGTTCAAATCGATAGTCAAAATTGACGAAAAGTTAGGGCAACACGGAAATTAGGGGAGACTCACCATAGGATGACCTTGCGACGTCTTGAGCAGAGATAATGGAAGCTGAAATCATGAAAATAGTCTAGTGAATCAAAGGGAAAACAAATAAAATACGATTGGATCAAAACTAAACCCGAAATCGATTAAAAACCATTACAGAAGCAACTGACCATTTTCAAATACGCAAAGAGGACCGGAATAGAACTATGTAGAATGAAGCGGGGGGTTCTGCGAGGTTTCAAGAATTTAAAAACCGGTTTTTAGGGGGTGTTTAGGAATGGTTAAATTGGTTTGTGTCGAATGATTAACCAAAGTTGGCTAGTTAACTTTGTAATTTTATAAATAAAACTTCGACCGTAAAATAAGGGGTAATTTTATGAAAATATAACTAACTTTTGTAATTGTTCTATTTAAGTTATTTAACTATTTTTTTATCTCAATTTTTACTCATTCAACTTAAAATGGCCTAGCGTGCAAGCCAAAATAGAAACCAACAATGTGAAACGTAACAAGTTTACCACAATTTTATTATCAACTCGATTGCACTACATGGGATTAGATTTTACTGATTGTCTGATTGTGTGTTCTAATTCTTTTACCCACAAAATCAACTTTTCATCATTTATTGTTCATCATTTAATGTTGTGTTTGTAGCCAGAATCCGACTAATTGCTGGTTTGAGTCATTTATTTATGCATTTATGTTTGGTTACCAGGTTCTGGGCTCAAATGAACTTTGGTTTTCTTCTTCAAAGTGACAGGGACATGTTTGAGTAGCTAGCTGTGATAGAATTCCTTAATGGTGTGTAGCTAACTATAATGGGTTTTTTGTTTGAAGAATTCTACCCAAATTTTAACTTGAAACATGCTAACAATGGTTTTTTTTATATATTTATAATTTACACTATATTTGTGTGAATTCAAAGCTTAAATCTATGTAATATGTTTTGGAATGTTGTTTTGGTAGTTATTTCAATTGTTTCTAGTATTCATTCGGTTTTTGGTAATGATCATGAAAATGGTGTGTTTTGGGTTTGGGTGAAAACGGATACTGTTATGTATGGAGGAAACCAGGTCGGGTGAACAAGACATTCGATCTTGGACGCAAACTGTAAACGTGCAGGGAAAAATTGGTCATTTAACCATTTCTAAAACAAAAATATGAGTTCCGTTAGTCCCAAAGACTCGAATGGCTGCAATCAGATACTACGAGGATTCAGATTACGAATTTTGGGAGGAGAAAACTCAAGGTGGAAGCGAGCGCAAACGACAAAGACTCATTTTGGAGTTTACTCTATATGTTTTGTGTTCAGATTATGAGGAAGAGGAAGTAAGGTCAAGGTGTGGTTGTGTTAAATACTCGCAGAGATTATTGTTGTTTATTATTGCTTCGTCGTTTATGAAGATTTAGAATGAAAGAAATACCATTCATATTTTTCTAAGTTGACAAATCTATTTTTATAAGAGTTGTGTTAATATAAAGAATATAGTGTACTAACTTTCTAGACTTAATCCGTTGAACTCAACGTTATACGATTAAACTCATATAATTTTTAAGACTTGAAACGTAATGTACGATAATTGTTAAGACTTGAAACGTTAAAGACGGTTTCTGTTAATGGTGGACTGAAACTGTAAAGTATTGCAAACATCAGTGTACAAAAATACAGTTTACATAGAAATAATAACAAATTTAAAATATATAAGATAAATACTTCATTAGATAAAAACAAATTTAAATTATTTTTAAATTTAAATCAATTTTATAATTTATGATAACACCAAAAATATATAGAAACAAAAAAAACTAAGATATTGACATGTGCATTATTTGGAATTATTTATTAGAGTTAAATACATATTTTCTTATGTATAAAAAATTGGATGATTTTTTTTTTTTTTTACAACCAACAATTTTATAACACACTAGCCAGGGGCTAGAAAACGAAAACAAAGCAAATTTTAAATGGAAAAATTACACCAATTCGACCACAAAATCTTTTCACTTTTACCTTTATGTTTAACCTATATGAAAGATAGAGATTTTATTCCGACGAATATGTCTATTGGATATTGATTCCACTCTTTAAAAAGTTTTGCATTTCTCCCCTTCCAATTGCTTCAAATAGTAAAAATAAAGATCAACCAATATAGTTTTTTGTATCCTAAGTTTTCCCGGCCAAGATTCCACAACATAGCAACAAAACAAGACATTATATAAACTGAGTATTGTGGCATTGGTCAACGCCGTAGGGGTGCGTTGCTCAATGCTCTACATGGTGTTCGTGGCGGTGGAAAAATGTTGGGACATATAGTTTATCATCATAGTGGTGTCAACGCTGACTTTGCATTCAATTCGTAGTTTTTAGTTGGTTAAAGCATACATTGAGTTATGCATGTAAACGAACCGAATAGTTTATAGACTGTTTGTGAACTGTTCAACGGGAAGTTCATTTATGTTTATTTATTTATTAAACAAACAAACACGAACAAAAAAGTGTGTTCGTTTAATTAAACGAACGAACATGAACATTTCTTTTGTTCGTTTATTTATGTTCACGAACTATTTGGTTATGTTCGTTTATTTATGTTTGTTTGTGTTTGTTTATTTATGCTTATTTATGTTTGTTTGTGTTCATTTAATAATCATTTTTTTATTATTTTCAAATAATATGTAAATATCATTAATATATAAATTTTTCATAAGTCACTTATATTCGTTTAAGTATTTATATTGTTCAGTTATGTTCAATTTTGGCCCCTGTTTGTGGTGCACGCATATAATCTATATATGTGTTGGCCCTCGAGGGGCAAAAGTAAAATTGCACTAAT
>WOUH02000045.1:3287436-3301021 GCA_009936405.2 Stevia rebaudiana | reverse complement strand
TCTCACGGAGGTCGAGGAATCGACCTTGGCTACATCGCCCGGTTTCCGGTGGCTAGCACGCGAGATCCTATGCTGTTCAAAAAAAAAATTAGTTATACAGGTTAAATTATTCAATATGAGAATTTGACCGAAATTTTTTAAATGTTAGAATGGGGCATTATTAAAAAAAAAATTAAAAATAAAAACCATGAGAGGTTGGGTGTAACGATTAAGGCTTAGGATTTCTGGTGCGAGCTAGAGTAGAGAAAAACAAATGATGGATGAAAGAAGAGTTACAGAAACTTTCTTTTTTTAACAATATCACTTTCTATTAAATCTCCAAATATCTATGACGTCTTCCTATATTATCTACGCTTCAAAATTTTAAAACAAGCTTATGTAGCCTTATACACTTATTTTTACGCTTTTAACCGCACCTAAAACATGTTGCAATGCATAGAAGTTTAAGTTTTTGGTTTAGATTCCGTATATAGTTTGACGTTTCTAAACTTGCGTTGGTTTGTAGCTTATGACCCGTCAAAAGACGCAAGATGAAAGTACTAGTTTACCTAAACAATTTATTATATCAGTTTATGAAACTGGTTATAAATACATATATTTATGAATGAATACAGTGGGTAATTAAATGAATTTACCAAAAAAAAAAAATACAAATAAGAAAAAAAAAAAGACTGTCATGGAAATTTAGTGTATCGAACGTGTATAGATCGAGGCTAACAAAATCCCTTCTCATGAACACACACACGCTCAGAGTGCCGTAAACTCGTAATCCGAAACCCCAATTTGTACATCACAATTCACAAACATCAAATGAAAACCTAACCGCAACAAATTAATCGATTTCTTTTCCATTCAAGTATCATATCGTGATCTCCGCGCCGATGAAGCGTATCACTAATCTGAAGTAAGCTTCTTACAATTTCATCGATTCGTTCGTTTCCGTGTGGATTACAAAAATGGATGAAGAAGAATTACAGAAACGTTTCACTGATTGCGTCTATTTCCTAGCCTCTCCGCTCACTTGCAAGAAGGTATCGTTTCTGTTTTCGTTTTCAAACGCGATTTTAGTTAAATGTGGTTTGATTATAAGCTTTCAGTTGCGATGGGGAATGTAGCGATTATCGTTCTCAGAAATTTGTATCACGTTATAATTGATTTTGTTGTGTTGAAGTATATCCTTCGATGCTATTTTTCTTAGGTTTTATGAATCTGGTGGCTGTGCTGTTATCATTTCATTTTTTCCGTTATAATGTGTGTATTTGGGGAAAATGTTATGTATTGTTATGCACACTGCGGATGCAGAAGAACTGTCATTTGTGTATGGACTTTTTTCTGCGTGATTTAGAGTGTTTGCCTGTGTTTCCTGTTAGTGTGTTTGTATGTGTAGATCTTCTCTGTCTTCAAAGTGATTTATTGGTGTTAGCTTAGTTTAGAATGTAGCAATTAGCCAAATTCTCTTAATATCATGAGATTTTTATATTCCAATTCCTGCTAATAGTGTATGTAATTGGTTTTATTGTTGGGGTTGATGTTATGCATGCATATATAAACACAATTAGATGGTATGCTACAATGATCTGAATTCTGATTGTTTTTTTCTCTGTTGTGTATAGTAGCATTTATATTATTTTCTTTGCTTCTTCTTTTGTCTCTTTTTGATTCAATATCTGATGAATCTTATTGTGACCCTAACTGTGTTAGTGATTGTGTTTTAGGGAATTGAATGCGTTTACAGGCACAGTGAGATTGCTAGACTGAACCCCAGAGATTGCTGGTATTGGTTAGGAGGTTGCTGTTATAATCCAGATTGTGCTTTCAGGCATCCTGTAAGTTCATGCTATATTTTAGTCAATATTAAACTTTGTTTGTCATGATTTTAAAGTCTATGTTTAACACATAAAATAAAATACTTGATTATTTTTTATAATTCACCAGCAAACACGCACATCAAGAGATTTCTGATTTGTGATATGACAACGGTACTTAGTAAATACTAGAGGTTTTTGTTTGATATTTTTTTCAAAGTATTCTTTGTCAGTTTCAATTATGTGGCAAATATTGTACAAATTACTATATATATAAACCTTATACTCTTGGAATATAATGACTATCATTTCATTTTTTTTACTACTGTTAGTGACAGTTGTGGATATAATGTTTATAACTTGATATTCTTCTTTCTTTATACTTCTATTTTCCTTTTTTTTTTTGTTCATGAAATGGTTGATTTTACCATGAGTCTAGCTGGCATAACTAATGCATTAATACATTTAATATGATTGCACAAACCAGTTTACTACAATACTTATCTGAATTTTGAATAAACTATTTAGGAGGTCATGTGCACTTATCTAATTATTTAGTTTTTACCCTTTTGAGATAAGACACAAACTACATCTACCCATGAAGAAAATGGGTTAAAATTTCCACCTATTGTTCTGATTATCTTGCAAATATTTTACTAATTGCACAATTAATACACTTCATTTCAGTATTTGACCAAAGTCTCAACTATCTTTGATTCTTTGGTCTCAAAGCTTATGACACTGATCAAGTTTTGTACTTTGAATTTATTTTTTGTTATTTTTGTAGCCACTTGAAGGACTCAAGGAAACATATAATGAATCTTCAAACCCTAACAACGGTCCCACTTTACCAGTAGTAAAGAAAACAAACATTCCATGTTACTTTTACTTAAATGGCTTTTGTAATAAAGCTGACAAATGCCCATTTCTTCATGAACCTACTGATTGTAACAAAACCGTGGTAAAAAACGAAATTCTCGGTGAAAAAAAGTTATCTGCTGGAAACAACACCGTATCGACACCTGTCCAAACTCATCCCGATCCACCTGAAACCACACAAACCGAACCTACACATACGGTAATGAAACACACACCAGATTCCCACCAATTAGCTTCTAGAACTGAATCTGTTGAAAGTGAGGAAATTGAAGAACAAGAAGAATTTGTTGAAAGTGAAGAAAATGATGTTGAAAGTGAAGAAAACGTTGTTGAAAATGAAGAAATCGTTGTTCAAAGTGAATCTGATGTTTATAATGATCAGAGTTCAGACGGTTATGTTGAACGAGAAAAGTGGTTTGATTTTTCACCAGGTATTAATTTTCTTGTTGAAGGTGAATCAGAAAGACTAGAGTATGAAGTAAATAACGTTGACTTTTTTTCAGTCAATGATGAAGAACCTATGGATCTCGATTTTCGTTATTCAGAATACGAACGTTTTAATAATATTTCTGAGCAACCAAGGGTTAGCATCTTTAACCGTCTTTCATTCAAGAAAAGCAACATTCATGAAAAACTGATCTTTAATGTTCAAAGAGGTCACGATCTTCGTGATCATTTGAAGAAAAACAAGGTTGTTGACTTTGACCGTCGTATTAAGAGAAATTTCAAACCGCACGCGTCTCGTGGGGAGGTTGACTTTGACCATAGAGGGTGGTTAAGAAAGTCTATACCTGTGAACAGATACATGTCGACTTTAAAAAAACCGCGGTTTTTTTCTTCAGATAGGTTAAGAAAGCCAGGTCAGCAACGGGAGAGAGCATCTAAGTCTGCTTTTTTTACGGGACCTAAAACGCTTGACCAAATCAAAGAAGAGAAGAGAAATGCCCGGGAAAATAGAGGTTTCGGGTCAAATAACAGAACCGGGTCAGACGGGTTTTTTCAGGGTCCGAGACCGCTTAGTGAGATTCTCAAGAACAAAAGAAAGCTGGTGTGAATCGAGCTTGTTTTACTGTACAGTGCTGAGTTGGATATTATTGTTTCATTTTAGAGTTTGGTTCTTTTCATGAGAAACTATGCTTTTATTACCTTTTTTTTTGTTAATATGTTGCGGCCTTGAATGAATTAAATGGTTTCAAGAAATCTGGCAAAACCTGGTTACATGGTTTTATGGCATCCCTTTTGTTTTGTTGATTTTGGGTTTAAGTTTCTTGCACTTCCCTAATCTTGCTCTTTAATCATTTACCCTTTTATCCCTCAAAATTGTAATTCATTTTCGAGGCCCAAATTAAAAAAAAAAAAAAAATGTGGTTTATCTCTGTATGTTCTTTTTTGTTATATTTGTATACGTAGTAACCTTTTATATTTGTTTTTCGTATATTCAAGACACATATATGACAGTTACATACAACCTAAACCAAAAACACTTGTGTTGAATACATGCTGTTGGTCTTTCTATTGTTTCATCTTCTTGACTTCTTTCTAACCAAGAAACATTCTATTTTGACTTCTATTTTAGTTTCAGTCAACAATGTTTATACACGAAGGACAATTATGTAATTTCAGTCACCAAGAGATACCATATTATGACCTTAGTCTGTTTATGCTTCATTTGTCAAGTAGTGCATCCTTTACTATTTATACCCAAAAACCCTTTAATCAGTCATAATATACTATCTGAACACAAAAACCTATAGGAGCCTTACGAATCTGACCCTGTTTTGACTAGAAATACTTAGATGGCTAGCTTACCAAGGTCAGATGTGTCTTTTAGAAGATCGGGTTCATCAGGGTTCGTTTGGGATGACCAGGTAGAAAAGGTCAAAAGCGCGTCACAAAGATCGGAACCTAAACCTTACAGGACTGTGGAGGCTGCACCCACAACTGAACCAATGTCACCAAAGGTCTCTGGCTGCGGTGGCATTTGTGTCATGTTTGGTAAACGTACCAACGACTCTACTTCGAAGCCAGAAAAAAGAGGTCGTCGCAAGCTGTAAATACAATTTTTTTTATTTGTATCTTTTGTGGGTCAATTATATGTTTTTACACCTTAATTATCTTTTGTGATACAACTATTGTTTACAATTTCATTTGTTGAAATTAATGCATTCCGCTTTCTTATACCTCAATTATCATGCCTTCTATCGAGCCAAAAAAAGTGTCTTCTTCCTCATTGCGAATATGGCTTTTAACATATATGTTGAGATCTTGTAATTAATTCCTTCTCCACATTGTAAACGGTGCGAACTATTTTTTTTTGCCATGAAACTTTTGCAAATCCTTCTACTAAAGTGAATTGCTTTAATAATTTTCACCCACGATCCAAAGAATCCGCTCTAGTTTGGAGACATCCTAAAAGCTTATCTTAACGGTTTGGCTCTCACCTTCCAATATAGAGATCGGGGGTTCGAATCCGTCTGCGGCGGTTTGAAGGACATCAGGTGATAGATCGAATATGTATGAGGCGAGTGTTTACTTATTTCTCGGGGGTTTCTGCGCATTTGGTGTCGTCGTGGATACTCACGGAGGTCGAGTATTCGACTTTGTTTACATGTCACGAAAGTGAGGGATATACGTGGGATCAAATGTCGTTAAAAAAAAGTTCGCAGACACCTCATGCCTTGTGTGAAGGACTTGGTTTTGCCATGCCATGGACTCATAAGGAGAGTCAGGGCCGGCCCTGAGATTTTTGAGGCCCGGGGCAGGTACAAACGATGGGCCCTCGACAGTGATGAAACTAGGGCCACCGGCAGCACCATTTCCGGCCACCGGCCACGAACACCAGTTCCGGCCATCGAAAAAACCACACCACAATACTTCACCCCACCAGCCCCACATATATCTCCCTCTCTAAACCCAAACCCAAACCCTAGATCCAAACCTTCACCACCAGTACCACCACCACCAGTGGCGGAACTAGGATTACAAATCCGAGGGGTCAAAATTAGAATGTTCACTTGTAGATGTACATCAATAGCTCAAATAAAAAAGACAAGATCACTAACAATTACGTCTTTCTTTCAGCAAGTTAATTATTCTTAACTTCTTTTATAATTACAGTTTATTATTATTATTATTATTATTATTATTATTATTATTATTATTATTATTATTATTATTATTATTATTATTATTATTATATCTAGGAGTGTTACTTAATGGTTAGTCCTAATGCTTGATTAACTTCTTTTACCAAATTAAGCACATAAAATAAAATAATTATTACCAACAATTATATAGATAATAAATTTCAAATTAGGTGAGTATAATAATCAAATTTTCAATTGGAAAACTGCAGTTTGAGGTGATTTGGATAATTGGTGAAAAGAAAGACATCTCGAAACAAGAAGTAGTTAAAAAATTGAAATAACACGGTAACACGGTAAAAGATAGTAAGAAAGACCAATAAAATATAGAAAAGTATTACGTTGGACAGTGGGCCAATTAAATAATATTAACCCCAACCATCATCTTCTTCCTCCTTTCCAGACTCTCCAACTTGCAGCGACTGACCGGAAAAGCTCAAAATTCCCCAAAAAAGCTCAAAATTGTAGCTTCGCACTTCTTTTTTTTTTATTTTAAATAATGCTGGGATACAATCTAGAGGGTCAAAACACAATAAATAGGGTCAAAACTCAAGAAAGCTTCTTCCGTAGAGTACTCCGATTACCACGTAGTCTGGCCGGCCGGAGGGTCCGACCACCACCATCACGGAAATAGGCCCCCTGAAGAAATGGGCTCTGGGCGGGCGCCCCGTTCGCCCCTGCTCAGGGCCGGCCGTGGTTCTACCTAAGATTTAATAATAGTCGTAACATGAAATGAAGGTATAATTAATTAACGAACAATATATATTTCGTATTTAATTTGCATCAAACATTATGTATGAGATAGCTTGAATGGTAAATGACATTAACTATTTTTATGTATATCATCACCCACTAACCTGTAAGAAAAAAATGATTATCACTAATACATATTCGTTTTTTTTAAGGCGGTTAAATCCATTTTAACCGTCTTAAAGATATCGTCTCAAAAATGGTTTTTCATATTATGTATTTTATACGGCGGGTGAAAGAACCGCCTCAAATAAAGAAAACATTTTTAAGGCGGTTAAAACCATTTTAACCGCCTTAAGAATTTAACAGTCTTAAAAAAATGAATTTGTACTGGTGTGTGTACATTGCTTTGGTTACGGATTAGGACACATATCTAAAAATACATTTTTTTCTCTATTTGCAGGATTCGAGGTAGTAGACCGAGGCTGTTGTTGAACCGGAACATTAGAGGTTTCAGTTTTGTGTAACAAACTCAACCCGTTATGTCCAGATGACTCCAAATACATATTCTGGGACAGTGTTCACCTTACAGACAAAGCATATAGCATTGTTGTTGATCATGCTCTTCGTGATGTGATGAATATTCTGCACTAAAATTACAATGATGACCGTGAGTTTGGAAATAATGGATTTTAACTACCTTACCTATGTTTCTTTCTAGATGCGGCATGATATGGATTAAGGAGGCATGAACGTGGAGTGTGACCTTTCTACAACGAATATATGATTTCTTCTCGTGGTGTATAAATAATATCTTCAATTTAGTTACATGTATAAGTTTTATATTGAATTATTGGAAGTGTATAAGTATGTTGAACTTTTTGCACGCACAAATAATATCTTCAACTTAATTTCATGTATAAGTACGTTGAATTATTGGAAGTGTATAAGTATGTTGACCTTTTTGCACGCACAAATGATATCTTCAATTTAATTTCATGTATAAGTATAAGTATGTTGAATTATTTGAAGTGTATACGTATGTTTAAATAAAAGAATGTTACAACCTTGCAAATTGATAAAATAGTAAAACACTGAATAAATAAAAATTTGACTCATATGGCAAAAGTTACTGAGACTCCAATCTCATTTAATAAAAAAAAGCTTTATGTTACTTTGGCTAATATAAATTAAGTTAATAATCCATAAGTCTAAGTAATGGTGGGGTGAAGAGGTGTGATGCTGATGTGGTTCTAATGTGGCGTCCAATCATGTCCAGAAACATTGCATCATAGGGGCTCGAGGATGATCGTTGGGTGAGGGTGAATGTCTACTAAAGACTGATGTGGAGGACATGGGTGTGAACCATTGCACCTACCCTAATGTCTTTGCTCTCAAAGAAAACATTTAATTATCTTAAAAATTAGAGTAAAATCACTGATGTTCTGTTCTACGTAATTTACTAAAAATGTTTGCTAAATTTTGGTCCATTGAATTATAATCAAATGGCTATGATACGCACATAAATATCATTATCTTTTAATTACAAAGAATAATATTGTTTTGTGTGACAAACACTAAACGTACTCAAGAAGTTAGACACACTCAAAATTTGAAATCGTTGAATAAACACTTATTTGAATTTGCGTAAACACTTTACGGTGATATAATAAAGGAGAGTGGTCCCAAACAGCTTCATCTCCCACCTAATTTAGCCGCGCCAGCCACTGGCGGGAAACCCTGATTTTGTGAGGGAAACCCTAATTCCAAAATTCAAACGCCTCCACACTTTCCCATTGTTATCTATATATTTAACTGAAGAATCCATCATCCTGTTCAAATTCATCCTTCTTCTCAATTAAGAATCGAAGACAAGATGTATGTTGTGAAGAGAGATGGGCGTCAGGAGACTGTGCACTTCGATAAAATCACTGCTCGATTGAAGAAACTCAGTTATGGACTCAGTATCGAACACTGTGATCCGGTTCTTGTTTCACAGAAGGTGTGTGCTGGTGTTTACAAAGGTGTCACCACCAGCCAGCTTGATGAACTTGCCGCTGAAACCGCTGCTGCCATGACCGCTAACCATCCTGATTATGCTTCCGTAAGTTTTCATATGAGAATTCATTTCGTGATGATATAAATGTCAAATCGTTTTTGTTTACGATCCCTTCGCTTCTGTTATGCTTCAGTTTCGTATATTGATAGAAATGCACAAATTGATTAAAGTCTCACTCGGTTATTATGATTAATAATTTTGTTTCACAGCTTTAGGGACTTTAGGTGTTACATATTTCTAAGGATTGCTATTGTCTGATAAATGTTATGCACGATCTCGTCAATTTTGTGTATCTGTTCATGTTTGAATTTCTTGTGTTACGTGATGGATTGTAATTTAGCCTCATAATTATTACAAACAGACGGCTTAGATTTGCTGTTTTTTAAGCGTTGTTTTGCTTTTCCAATGTGATCAGTGGCTCTAAACATTCTATTGTTAACTTCTAACTGTATTGCTTAATGTGTGATTTGAATTTGATATAGCTCGCTGCTAGAATTGTGGTATCCAATCTGCATAAAAACACAAAGAAATCATTTTCTGAAACGTAAGTCAATTTGATTTATTATTTGCAATTGAATTACTTGATCTGCATATCATCCATTTATTGATCCTACCATGTTGTTGGAATTTGTAGAATTAAAGACATGTACTCTCACATCAGTGAGAGATCTGGGAAGAAAGCTCCTCTTGTTGCAGATGATGTTTATGAAATTATCATGAAGGTATACTTTATATTGTTTTTAATTTGTGTTATTCTTGCTTTTTATCAGGTTATTAACTGCTTTTTATCATTAATCAGCATGCTGCTAAGTTAGACAGTGAGATCATATACGATCGTGACTTTGACTACGATTATTTTGGTTTCAAAACCCTTGAGAGATCATATCTGTTGAAGATTAATGGGAAAGTTGTTGAAAGGCCTCAACATATGCTGATGAGGGTTGCAGTTGGGATTCACAAAGACGACATTGAATCTGTAATCAAAACTTATCATTTGATGTCACAACGGTGGTTCACTCATGCTTCTCCAACACTCTTCAATGCAGGGACACCAAGGCCTCAGGTATAAATCATTCACATGTTTATTTATATAATTGATGTATTATTATTTTTTAAATACTTTTATGACTCTTATATTGTGTTTTTGTAGTTGAGTAGCTGCTTTCTGCTATGCATGAAAGATGATAGCATTGAAGGGATATATGACACTTTGAAGGAATGCGCGGTTATTAGCAAATCAGCAGGTGGAATTGGTGTTTCTGTTCATAATATTCGTTCAACCGGAAGTTACATACGTGGAACAAATGGTACATCAAATGGTATTATCCCAATGTTGCGTGTTTTCAATGATACCGCGCGTTATGTTGACCAAGGTGGCGGCAAGAGAAAAGGTACTTGCTTTTGTAAAATTTTCACAATTTTATTACTTTTATTTAAATATTCAGTTATTGATTATTTTTGTGGTAATTCATTTTCACAATGTAGGTGCATTTGCTATCTATTTAGAGCCATGGCATGCTGATATATTTGAATTTCTTGATTTGAGAAAGAACCATGGAAAGGTAGAAATTGGTTCATTACAAATTCTGCCTTGTATTTTTAATATTATTCAAAAATTAAATTTTTATTTTTTTATGAATGATGCACAGGAAGAACAACGGGCTCGCGATTTATTTTATGCTTTGTGGGTACCTGATTTGTTTATGGAAAGAGTCCAAAGTAATGGAACTTGGTCTTTGTTTTGCCCAAATGAGGCACCTGGTTTGGCTGATTGTTGGGGTCAAGAGTTTGAGAATCTTTATACTAAATACGAAAAAGAGGTATAATTTTGTAATTTCTCTATAAATAAATATATAATTATATAAATTATACTAATTTTTTTTTTTAATAATCAGGGGAAAGCTAAGAAAGTTGTTCAGGCCCAAAATCTTTGGTTTGAAGTTTTAAAATCCCAAATTGAAACAGGGACTCCTTACATGCTCTTCAAGGTAACTTGTTACTCCAAATTAAACTTTGTAATTGTGTTAATTTGAAATTTTTTTATATTTTTAAAATTATTGTTTTTTCCTTCATTTGTTAGGACACCTGTAACAGAAAAAGCAACCAACAGAATCTTGGTACCATAAAGTCATCAAATTTGTGTACTGAGATTATTGAGTACACAAGTCCAGAAGAAACTGCTGTTTGTAATCTTGCGTCCATTGCGTTACCGCGATACGTGAGAGAGAAGGTATCAACTGTTGTCAAATATGATTGACCATTTGACCCATTTTCATATTTTTGGTTATATTTATTTTAAGTTGCATTTTAGGGAGTTCCAGCAGAATCTCAACCATCAAAGCTTGTTGGCAGCAAAGGTTCTGCTAATCGATACTTTGACTTTGACAAACTTGCAGAGGTTTGGTTTCAAATTGTTTATTAATTTATTTAGTTATTTTTTGTTTTTTCACTTTATCTGGGTTATGTTTTGGAATATGTTTGAACATGAATCTAAATATTTATTCATTTTGCAGATCACATCAATTGTTACTACAAATCTGAACAAAATCATCGATGTCAATTATTATCCAGTTGAAACTGCAAAAAGGTCTAATTTAAGACACAGGCCAATTGGCATTGGGGTTCAGGGTCTTGCAGATACTTTCATTCTGCTTGGTATGCCATTTGATTCTCCAGAGGTAAATATGTTACAATTTTTTTTATTAATTTGTAATTGCAGTGACCTAATTTTATGAAAACATTATTTAGCTAGGTTTTATAAATTAAAATACACTTTTTGCCTGTTGACACTGGTTGGATAAAATGCAGGCTCAACAGTTGAACAAAAACATATTTGAGACAATATATTACCATGCTCTGAAAGCTTCATCTGAGTTGGCTGAAAAAGAAGGCACCTATGAAACATATATTGGAAGTCCTGTTAGCAAGGTGAATATTTACACCATTCTTTTAATTATGTAACTAAAAATAATAATAATAGTAATAATTATTATTATTATAATAGTACTTATATTAATAATTTGATGGTTCTTTTAGGGAGTTTTGCAACCAGACATGTGGGGTGTAACACCTTCAGATAAATGGGATTGGAACGCCTTGCGTTCAATGATCGCCAAAAACGGCATACGGAATTCACTACTTGTAGCTCCAATGCCGACCGCTTCAACAAGTCAAATTCTTGGAAACAACGAGTGTTTCGAGCCGTACACATCCAATATCTACAGTCGCAGGGTTTTAAGGTAGCTAACTACCTTGTTTCTGTTACTTCAATAAAATTATTATTATTATTGTTTTTATTTAAACTGTCAATTTTGTTATGCAGTGGTGAGTTTGTTGTGGTAAACAAGCATCTGTTGTATGATTTAACTGAGATGGGTTTGTGGTCTCCTACTTTGAAGAATCAGATTATATATGAAGATGGTTCTGTTCAGAAAATATCTGAGCTTCCTCCACATCTCAAAGATATTTACAAGTATGCTTTTTTTTTCTTTTTTTAATATTTATCTTATAGTTATGTTTTTTTATATTTATCTTATATTATCTTATAATAATATGGTTTACCAGAACTGTGTGGGAGATCAAGCAAAGGACATTGGTTGATATGGCTGTTGACCGTGGATGCTACATTGACCAAAGTCAAAGCCTGAATATACATATGGATCAACCCAATTTTGGGAAGCTTACATCTTTGCACTTTCATGCTTGGTCTAAGGTATATATAATAATAATAATAATAATAATAATTTTTAAGAAGATAAATATGTTTTATGGGTTTTGGTAAAAATGTATTTTGGTTTGGGTGACAGGGTCTTAAAACAGGCATGTATTATCTGAGATCGCGTGCTGCAGCTGATGCAATTAAGTTCACAGTTGATACTTCACTTCTTAAGGTAAACTCACTGTTCAAATAATATTTTATTATTCTAAATATTATTTTTTTATTAGATTTTAACTTTGACAAACTATTATATTGTTACTTACTAAGCAGGAAAAACCAACGGCTGATGAAGATGATAACACAAAGATGTCACAAATGGTGTGTTCATTGATGAACCGTGAGGAATGTATGGCTTGTGGAAGTTAAAATTCTCAAATGATAAGAGGATTGAATTTTAACTTTAATTTCTGGTGCTTTATCTATAGTTAATTAATTGGGAATCATTATGTATATTGTAATATTGGTATGTTACTTGAGTGTGATGCACTTTAAACAATTTAACTTTTACTTGTTTGTATAGGGTAAATGTTTTATTTCATCTTTTAAGCTAATATGGTATATCTATCACCTACTTGTGCCTTCTCTTCCATGGGTGACACCCATTTTAGATGATGTTTTTGAATGTTGAAATAATCATGCTCAAAACGCTCATTTTGGTTTTGGGGTGTAATCAATTACTTAACTTGCAAATTCACGGTTATGTTTGACAAACTACATTAAAATAGTGTGTACACCTTTAAATTAACTAAATAGATTATAATCAATTAATTACATAGGTCTTGGTGATATTCTATAACTTAGAACAGCTTAATCACCTACCAACATAATACAACATTACAACCCTACAGACGATAGTCACAAAAACAACTCATGAATTACAAGATTATGGACACAATTGTGGCATTCAAATACGTCAAAGGAAACAGTCTTACAAGTGATGATTAAGTATCCTAACTTGATTATGATTACAAATTGCCTTGTCGTTGATGTTGGGATTATTTCGTGTTAGTTTATTATAGAAATGGATATGTTCGTGTCCGGTTCGTGTTCGTTAATTAATAAGTTAAATGAACACTTTATGAACATAAATGAACACGAATGAACGTAAGCAAAACAAACATAAATGAACACAAATCAACAAAATTGAACATAACGTATCATCGTACTCAGTATATCCCACTTAAAAGTAGGGTCTGAGGAGGGTAGATGTAGATAGCCTTACCTTTACCCCGTAGGATAGAGAGGCTGCTTCCGATGAGACCCCCGGCTCATGATGCCTGATTAACCGTCT
>WOUH02000045.1:3254026-3287336 GCA_009936405.2 Stevia rebaudiana | reverse complement strand
ATTTGGTGGAACATATCGAAATGGTTCGCACCGACATTGTTGTCAATAGCATTGACGACTAATTATTTTTTTTTAGTGTGTTTTTTTATTTTTGTTTTTGTAAAATATTGAATTATTTTTAATTAATGTAATGTTTTTATTATTAATTAATTGTTTATTTTATTTAAAATATTTTAATTAAATAATGGGTAGTGATGATGTGGCACATTGGAGGAAGAGTTTGGAAGGGGTGACCATTGTGGGGTTTGAAGGACTTGGGAGGGGTGATGATGTGACAAAAAATTTGAGAGGGAAAGGATTTCGAATGGGTGACCGCTACGAATAGTCTAATGTAATACCAGTTTCTATGCTAAAAGCTAATTGTCATTACAAATAGTACATGGCTCAGACAGGGAAAAAAGAAGGTATTCGTTCATGGAAAAAGAAACCTTGCTCAACCCCTACCCAAGCGGGATACATATTATAGCAAAAAATTTAAAAAACCTTTAGAACTCATACGAAATTACTATAATATTTGCTTGTCGGGTCTTCTCACTGAGCCATAGCCACAGTGAGGTTACCGCTCCATCCTGGCCTCAAATCAAGATTTTTTCTAACCCTAAAACCATGAGTGAGATGAAGTCGGATAAAACACCATCGTGAAGTATCTAGCTGAAAAAAACAAATCCAGCAAAACAAAACCATACTAAAGTCATCATCGCCGGCAACCCCTAGACTGATCCATCGGGGAAAAAAAGCAACCGGCCTCAAGGATTTTTTTAACCTTAATATCATCGGCCAAAATATGATTTTCTTAGATGAACAACTCAGATCTACCAACTGAAAACCCATCCGCAAAAACAACCGGCATCAATCGACGCCGGCGTTTCACACCGCCAACGTCAACGGAAAAACACACATGCATATAAAACTTGTATCAAACGCTTCGAAATCGACTGAAGCCTACAACCGGAAAAGACAACCGATTAGTAAAAGAGAGAGAAAGAAGTAGCTCATTAATCCTTTAATTAGCTATTAGTCTTTTATTTATATCTATCGTAACTTTTAATTTTTATATTTATCTCTAAAGGTTGTCAGGGTTTATTTAGTTCTAGTATAAATATTAGGGTTGGTTTTCATTTGTGAGGAGTTTATGATTAAGTTTGAATAATAAGAACATTGTTCTTGGAACCCTTTGGTTCTTTTATCGTCTTTGATTAATCGATTGTTCTTGAGCCATTTGGTTGCACACGAATCTGCATCACAAAGGTTCATCGGGAACCATAAAAAAAATGAAACTGAGTAACACTTGTGGGTCGTTGATTTTTTTTATACCGGATTGTTTTTTTTTTGCTAGATTTTTTTTTTGTATTGGATTATTTTTTTTTGTATTGGAGTTTTTTTTTTGCACTAGATTATTTTTTTGTGTACTGATTTTTTTTTGGTAGTGGATTAATTTTTTTACTGGATTAATTTTATTTTTTTTGTGCTGGATTCTTTTTATACTAAAGTTGAACTGTTCACAAGTATTGCACAATCCCCTTTTTATGATTTTCCAATGAACCCTTTATTTCGACTGTTGTTAGTAAGGGGTTGTGTCACACTTGGACTACCGTTATAGAAGTCCAAATCAAACCCAATCTAAGTATAGGTTTTATAATGTGAAGTTTCCTTGGTAATCTCTCAAAACGTGTGAATTGCATTAATATTAAAGGATAGTAATTTGAACTAAAAAAAATATAATTTAAAGGTTAGGAAGACAAAAGAAGATTTTGAAAAGAAAATGTATACATGTATTAATATTAAAGGATAGTAATTTGAACTCAAAAAGAAATGTAATTTAAAGGTTAGGAAGACAAAAGAAGATTTTAAAAAGAAAATGTATACATGTATTAATATTAAAGGATAGTAATTTGAACTCGAAAAGAAATATAATTTAAAGGTTAGGAAGACAAAAGAAGATTTTGAAAACGTGTGGAGTTTCTTGTTAGTCATGACCACGTTAATGTCCTTCGAGCGGAACGATGATACATTTCTCAAGGTGATCGCAAGTGTCCGAGCTTTTGTTATCAACAAATACAAATGTAATAATATAATATCAACAAGTACTTTTACATAAAATAATATAAAATCAAATTACGATTAAAAGTAGTAAATACATTTGTAATCAATTGTTAATAAAAAAATATTTAAAAATAAGGCTATGTTTTAACTACTATTATAGATTAATAAGAAAAATTTAATTAAAAGTCACATAATTTTTGTCAATGAATTAAAAATAATAGAAAAGTTAAAAATTAGATTTTTAATTTAATTAAACAGAATAGAATAAAAATTTATATAAGAAAATATGTGAAATAGAATAAAAAGTTATCTAAGAAAATATGCGAAAAAAATATAGGATTGACGTATGTCATTAATTAAAATTAATTATTAAAAATAGATTTCATCTTAAATGAGAATTGCAGGCATAACTTTTTTTTTAACATCAAATTTTATTATTACACCAAGTACACTCTTACAAGGATTGAACCCTTGACCTCCTTTCTAAGAGGCATAAACCTCTACCAAGTGAGTTAGTCCCACATTGACATAGATAAAAGGTCATAGGACTTTTCTTTTATCACTAAGCTCTCACTCTTTTGAACCCTTTTAATAAAGGTTCAAACTTTTTATATTTAGTAAAACACAGCTTTTACACTTAAACAATATATAAAGGTGGCTTGGTGGTTTTGAAAAAAAAATATTTGTTTGACATAATTTTTCTTGATTTATGAATACGCTGTTGAGTAGTTCTTCTTTTATCAACATTTTGATTTTCAAGATCGAGTTGCTTTGAATATATAACGTTGATGTGTTTTTCTAGACGTTTTGATATCTAGATACGACCGTTGCAACTTCATACTCCTCTTACGACATTAACTATGCCAATGTCACTGCCATAAAGCATGGCTCCGCGTCCAAGAGTTTATAACAAAATATAAGTTATCTAGTTCTCCAGTTTCATACATATAGCCCGATTCGTATTCACAAATATTAATGCCGTACAAGTATCTAAGTTTTTATCATATGCAATGTTCACTCAATATTGAAGTCTTGAGAAAACGTGTTACACGACTATCTTCATATTACTAGTGTTTCTTCAAAAGTTAAGCTTTCAACTTCTGGTAGATCAAGGTGCATAGTAGTTTCTCTAAATATTATGATTTGGTTAAAAGAGTAGCGGCTATGTCAAGAGATTCACATAGTCGATCGTATGATATCAAAAAATGAGTGATACTGGGTTTTTATGCACTTGTCTAATAGAATTGATGTGTTGCTATCTACCCAACTTGTTTTCGCCAAATCAGATATTACTAGTTCATCACGAACCACAACTACATTGAAAACCATCGTGATCGGTGATACATGGAAACAACACAACCTGTATTGCATTTGTAAATAGTGCAAATGCATTCACAAACTTGGTTTCAATATGAAATTGGGGTTCTAACTATATAGTTGGACTTAGGGGTTATTTGACAGCATCTTAATGCTACCTCATAATCGGTAACAAACATGTGTTGTTTGTTTACACATCCTAGCATCTTAATGATTCCATTAAGATACTACCTCATAATCGGTAACAAACATGTGTTGTTTGTTTACACCTCCTAATGGTTAATGCAATATTTTAATGATACTTTTATTATTTCCATTTTAGAAAGTAATCTAATATTAGTAAAAAAAAAGTTATAGTAGGGGTGTCATGGTTAACGAACATGATGATGGCAATGTGAAATACTTTGATTGACTGAAATCTATGTTTTGGATGTTACTATGTTTTGTTTTGCAAGGAAAAAAGAAAGTATAATGGGTGACATGCAATAATATATCGAAATAGATTGTTATCCGCATAATAAAATACATTATTTTCCCAGGTATTTTTAATTTGGGTTGCTACTTTATTCAATCCTCTCTAGCTAAATATATCTTAAGTCGATAGTTAATAAAAATGTATAATGTTCGGCGACAAGTCTTGTTAGGCCTCTCTTATCCGGTTCATGTATATTTAGCCTCTTCATAACCTTGTTGATGTTGTTTATTAAAGAAAAACAATACTAAAGTTAAAAAAAAAGGCTCCTATGGAAACGAGATTTACAAATAGATTGTATAACTGAATGAAGCACAAAGAAGGAATGTTCGAGATCCCACGTCGCTAGGTAACATGAGTAGGTGGTTAGGAAGATCTTACCAATTTTTTAATTACTGTTTTAACATTGAGATAGATGTCATGCTTTTATTATATATTTTGATGCTTTATGTGATGTTATATATGACATTAAATTTTGGGTGTATTTTATATGAGCAAGATGATGGTTCATCTGAATAAACAAAGAGCAGATATCATAAGCGGGCTCTTCTAATGAACAAAGGCATCGTTGACTTATTTGGAGTGTTGTGAAAATCGGTCTAGTAATCGCAAACCAAAGGTCCACCTGGAAAGTTTTGTCAATCAATCTATTAATCGCTAGGAGTCAACGATGGTCAAATGCAGAGCTAGCTGGTCCTAATCGGCTAGAAATCGACCAATTTTGTAAATTCGGCCATATTCTAACAATTCAACCAAGATTAGGATAAAGACTATCCATACCCTTACAGATGAGATGATGAAGAACATTTGCTTTCCATGACCGGATGAGAGCTCTTTTAGGGTTTTTAGGTTTTGTAGTTACGATGATGACAGAAATAGGATACGATACCCTTCTTAGGTTAAATCCCCGCTACAGTTACAAAAAATTTGACCCTAAACTTTTTATAAGCGCGGCTAGCCGGCCTTCCTGACAAACAGATCAGTCTTTCACCCAGCGAATTGCTAAAAGTGTGGCGACCTCGTCTTACCAATCAGGATGAAACCCACTTTGAGGAAAAACCCCATGGCTCACCCAAGAGCATATTTTTTTGTTGCTTTATGTGATGTCATGTATGGCAATTAAATTTTGGGTGTGTTTCATATGAGCAAGACGGATGGGTTCATCTCAATGAACAAAGAGAAGATATCATAAGCGGGCTCTTCTAATGAACAAAGACATCGTTGACTCATTTGCAGTGTTGTAAAAATCGGTTTAGGTGGCCGATGAATCACCTAGTAATCGCAAACCGGAGGTCCACCTAGGTTGTTTTGCCAATCAATCTATTAATCGCTAGGAATCAACGATGATCAAATGTAGAGCTAGCCGGTCCTAATCGGCTAGAAATCGACCAAACTTTTGGAAGTTCGTCCATATTCTGACAATTCGACCAAGATCGAGGTGTAGACTATCTGTACAGATGAGATGATGATGAAGAACGTCTCCTTACCATAACCAGAGGAAAGCTCTTTTAGGGTTTTTAGGTTTTGCCATTAAGATGATGACGGCAATAGGATAAGAAACTCTTTTTAGGTTAAATCCTAGCACCGGTTATATAATCACCCGCTAAAGTTACAATTAAAATTGACCCTAAACTTCTAATAATTCGTTAACTCTTTTTTCATTTTATGTATTTTAAGTAGTTGAAGTATTATATTTGTATATATAATTTGAAAAATTATATAAAAGATTCCAATCCGATTAATCTCTAGGCAACACATCACCACTTTCTACGACACTACTTTGTATGTCTAATGAGACGAGGTTTGGTTTTGAATTTGGTGATAGTTTATTTGACCTTAGTTTGTGATGCCTCTTACAAAGTAAGCACAAAAAAATTAAACTAAGATGGATATCATAGGACCTTCAGGGCGTACCCGGTGCTTAGTATCATAGGACCTTCACAATCATCGAATTCTAACACAATCAAGTTGACAATTACATCTGAGTAACCTCAAAGTTCAGTAATGTCTGCCCAACTCTTGATTCTTGAATCAATTATAGTAAACAGATTTGGCAAAAATGTATAAAAGCAGATCAAGAATTATGTAAGTACTCACATGAACAAAGATCATATATGCTGAATTTTGCTATCAGCCATGATGAGCCAGAATACTAAACGGTATTTCCTTATTTTAAGTTTATTAGTAAAATATTGACTTATATAACAGTTTTTTTTTATATTTATCAATAAGTTTGTATAACTGAACACCAACTTTCAACTAATTCAACAAAGAAATATACATGATCAACATTAGCAGTTATTAAAAGAAATAGGAATATTTCTCACCATGATCATTGAATTCATAGTTACATAACTGGTCTATTCTATTTCCAGATGATCAACACTAATATTTAACAAACTTGTGTTTCGTTCATTCCATTCAGCATTCCAATATTACATAAAAAAACATTACCTAAACTCATGGAGATTTTGTTTTGGGTAAGAGATATTTTAGTTGAAATTAACTAAAATTCGGTTCCTGAAATGTAAAATAATCAAAAGGACATACCAAATAAAAAGTGGTATAATTTATGAATCCAAATCATCTTGAAGTTTGAACATCATCATATATCGCATAAATTCAGTTCCAAGTTTGCCTTCCGGTGTTAGCAATCGGCTTCAAAATGTAGTTTTTTCCTTTGTCATAAATAATAGAATCTGGTTGATCAATCAGAAGTAGTGTTTCAATGTAGGAAGCCGCCGCATAAACTAAATACTTCTTCATATCAATCCCAATTTTATTAATTTGTTTTGAGTAGGGTTCATAGACAGCAAGCGACCACCTACAATTCCAATCATCTAGAGAATCCACACGACGTTCTTCAACTTCAATTATAGGTTCACCACTATTCCTGAATTCTAGTACCCTGTGTATTGATGCATTTGGTTTGGAAATAGTGAATAGCTTTGCAAACGATTTAGGATTACCATCCTCCATCACCCATACAATTACGAAAGCCGTAACTCTTCTAACTCCATCAGATTCAAGCACAACCAGAGAGTTCCTTAGCTTAGAGATGCACAAATTTTCAAATCCATCATATTCGGTGGGATGGTTATGTAGTGCTAGAGTATCTGGAAGTTTTACTTCTTTAAATTCTTCGGTTTTTATATTAAATGAAATGATAAGATAATAAGACCTATCCATGGTAATATTATCCGTAGCATGCCAATAAAGAAACTCATCTACCATCACTTGAGAACCATGGAATTCAATTGATTTTCGAGGAAGATTGCTATTCGGACTTCTCCACACACCGGTGCTTAATGTAAAAATCTCAACTTGCCAAGGGATGCTACTTATACTTTCTATATTAGTACTCCTAATATGATTAATCTTGACAATCTTAGGGTCGTTAGTCTCATGACAAACCCCAAAACCCAGAGTGGTATTATATATCCCACCTCCATCATCAGGCACAACTACACAAATTGCTTTTCTAATTGAAATATTCCAGATAACAGCTTTTTCAGGGTAGTGACCAATGTTATAAAACAAACACAACAGGCCACGACAGCTGCCGACAATCTCAGAACGTTCAACCTTTTTAACCAATTCAGGAACAAAGGGAGAAACTTTGTGTTGGGGGAAAGTATCATTATCAACAAATGAAACATATTTGAAATCAAAAAGATTAAAACGACTGTAATTCAGTAGTAGATGCTGCACCTTGCCGGTATAACGAGCAATGAAGTCTGGGCTATCGAAGGAAGATTTCCATGTTTTGGAGACGGATCGGAACTGAATCAACGATTTCACATGAGGAAGATGTTTGATGATTTCGAGTTCGATTTCAAAAGGAATGTTTTTGTCTGACATTTTGATTTTGATGATGAAGGATCGATCATATACGGTATCAATTCCTAGGGTTGGTTTGGTTGAGCGATGCGGAACGGCGTTAACGTAAGTATTATTATAATTTTATAAGCCTTGAAACGAAACCTGGGCCGGTATTTACACAATTGCTCCCGTAATAAATTTTGAGTTCATGATTTGACTTTAAAGTTTAAAGTTAGCTTCGAAACACTAACTAATTCATTATTTGTAGCCGCAAACAAACACAACCATTAGTTATGTACTTTTAAATCACACCAAATACTCCTTGTTCGGAATTCAACTCATGACCTCCTTTCTAAGAGGTATAATCATATACTAAGTGAGCTAGTCGTGACACTAATAATTATTAAAAGAAATGTTTTTATTTTTTATTAATGTCTTTTAAACCGTTTGTTTCTTTAAGCGCCTTTTTTTTATAATCTCTGTTTTTTAGACGTCCTTTTTATACACTTCAATTTTGCACACTTTTTGAATAATTCATCTCATTAAAATGATATTTTTAACCATTCGACTCGTTAAAAACAATTAAAACATTTAGAATATTTAATAGTCTTTTTAGTTTAAACGTATTTTCAAATTAACCGTTCGACATATATAAATGTCTTTTTGAAATAATTACAACATTTTTAACCGAATGGATTAATCAAGGACTTCATTAAACCAAATAGATTACAAAAACATTTACAAAATCGAATCGCTAAAGTATTAACTAATTAGTAAACACTAATTAAACAAACCGACCTCTAGATTACAAAGCTATTCACAAGCCAAGCCATATGTTCAAAAATAGAAATCTAAACAAGCCGAGTTCAAACATGATCGCTCTTAAGTTAAACAGATTGACCTCAAGCCTATACAAGCTTTAGCAGTGGGCTAAAGTTTAGCCCACATCGTTTAAAAACGAAAGTTCCAAGACGAAAATGCGGTTATACTGAATGAGATTTCTTTCTAATACAAAAAGGTTAACCAGAATACGACATTTTAGGTAGTGATCATGACAATCCTGGTTCGGGTTGGTTGTATTCGGGCTTTATTTAAATGTCAATGGAGATCGAGGAGAAACGAAGAAAGAAGAAGGAGCTTAAGAACTTGAGGAGGCTATTTTAATAGCGTTCAAACTTCTAAATAATAGTCAATTATAGTAGACAACTTTGAAATTGAAATATGAACAGACATGTAAAAATATCATATACAGTCCTTATCTGGGTAAAACTTTTAGATGAACTATTTATGCAAGCTCACTTAAATCTCTACCGGTCTAATTTCAACTGGTTAAACTTAACTGAACAAAGCCGACGGTTCAGTACGTGTTAAACACTAAAATCTTTCTGAGATTTTATGACAGAGAAAGCATCATGTTCCAGGTTAACAACTGGAATTATAACATCAAGTCCAACAACACTTGGTGTTTGCTCCAATTAATAAGACTATAGTTAGTTGTTGATGAGTTATCGTGTTTTTATATTATATTTTGGGTTTATAGCTTTACAAAAAGAGATTATGTCAATAACTTTTGGGTTTATATTATTCTTTTTATATTTTATCAGAAAAATAATGGATTATATACACGTTCTTTATATCCAGCTATAATTCTAGATGTATAATTGAACTCCAACTCTCTACAACATATAATAACAATTAGAAAAAGTTCAATGTATTAACATAAAAAATAAAACACAAATAATTAAGAATATATCTATAGAGAAAGGTTCATTTAAAAAAAAAAGGGAACTGGAGAACCTTTGTGCTGGATTTTTTTTTTTTGTATTGGATTTTTTTTTGTACTGTATTATTTTTTTTTGTATTGGATTATATTTTTTAGTACTTGATTATTTTTTTTTGTACTAGATTAAAAAAAAAATTGTTCTGAATTATTTTTTTTGTACTGGATTATTTTTTTTGTACTGGATTTTTTTTTATGCTGGATTATTTTTTTGTACTAAAAATGAACGGTCCACAAGTGTTCCCCAGTTCCCCCTCTTTTTATGGTTCCCCAATGAACCTTTCTCTATATCTATATTGGATTTACATTTCTTGTAAACCATAAAACCACTTGATCAAAGCAGAAGTAGCGTTTCCTTGTAAGAATACACTCGACATGAATAATTGCATCCAATAACCCCAACATCATTGATGGATTTTGTGTAGGGATCATAAGTAGCAAGTGACCCATGTGAACCGGAGCCACGACACGCTTGTAAAATTTCAATTAAAAGTTGACCAGTCTTCCTAAACCCCTTTGCGAAAACTAAAAGCATACCAGGTATATTAACCGTGAACAACTTCGTAAAGAGTTTCTGAACACCATTCTCCATCATCCATACATCAAAAGCCATGTTATTTGCATCTACACTATGTTTAACCACAACAAGAGACTACTTTAGCTTGGATATCGAAAATTCATTAGCGCAGTTATGTGCTACACTATGTGGGAGGTTTACTTCTCTGAATTCTTCACTTGTCATGTCAAATGAAAGAATCAAATAATAAACACTAGATTCACCGTTTATGGTAACCCTATCAGTATCAAGCCAATAAAGAAACCCAGCTACTTCTACAGATACTTGCCTCCATTCAAATATAATTGATTTACGAGGGAGATTGTGATTGTTATATGGTCTTCTCCAAGCGCATGTGCTTAATGCAAAAACCTCAACTTGCGAAGGGATGCAACTTACGGTTTCCACATCAATCCAACAATGAATATGTGTTGGATCGGGTTGGGTTTCTCACGCAACTCTCACAATGTTTTCTCTCTAAACTCTCTTAAGAATGGCGGAATTCTCTCTTAAGAGTTACCTCACTCGATATCAAACAGTTGCAATAAACACGATCAAGAACAAGTAAGAACAATATAATTCAAACAAGCTTCTAGTATATTATCACTCAAGGTGTTTAAGCATGCAAGCGTACAAACAATATAGTAGATGAGTGTACATATACTAGTGCTTCGGTGGTATACTCGTAGGTAATACTCACCGGTTATAACTAGACTACTTATCTAGAAATAAACAATTGATAATTATCATCACGCATAATCATCACAAATAATGTCAACACAAAAGAAACATGTCCGAGGTGACAAGTTGTTACAATGCATTTAATGAAAGTATGTTTTGTTGAAGCAGCATTAAATGAAAACAAAAGTTCAGACGGAACAGTTACGTCAGTACACTGTTCCGCCTGACAACCTGTCAGCAACCGTCAAAAACTTCTTCTGTTGAGACTTCTTCTGGTTCAGCAGAAGAACTTGAACTATCAGGAGCAGAAGACATCTATCAGCAGATGTTTTGTCAGCATCAGCCTTTCTTGATTCTACAAAACTATTGATAATGTATATCTAGCTGTATGATCAATTTTCTGTCCAGAACAAAATCTATACAACATTTACATGATAACATGGAATACCAAATATTGAAATGCTTCCATCCATCATAAAAAATCTGGACCTATGGATTTTCTTTTTGCTGCTATATATATATGATGAGAATTTTAACTAGTAAAAAGAGATCATGTTAAGAATTGAGGCTCTGGTAGCTATCATACGCCTGGATAATAAATTTAGGTGAGAGTGGATGCCTTCAAGAGTAGTTTCCAAAGACTCTAGGTTCTTTGGTACAACTTGTAAGAAATCTTGTTTCTCACTTGAACAATATATAAATAGTTCCGCATCAATGCTTTGCAATTCATTCCCATTTGTATCAGCTTTGTTTTCTGGTACCACTTTACTTTTTGATAAAAACCTTGAGACGATTGTAAATCTATGTGTTCGCCTTCTCCTCGAAGGTGCGATAGCCAAGAATTCGAGCAACAACCGGAAAACGAGAATGCTGAATGATGTAACTTCTCTAAAGACGCTGATCATCCACATCTGATGATTGTTTTGAGATTGAGAACGCTGAATCATGTTTTCCACTTGCTTTAAGTTAGCCATTGATGCTTTGATGTCTTTTTTCACTCTATTTCTGAATTCAATGTATCTTGAAATGATGGTTTCTGTGTTGCTCCCTCTATTTCTCCTTAGATCACACCCCAAATCTCTCACATGTTGTTTAATCTGAGACATGATATCAGTTGTATTGTAGCAAATGTCCAATAACTTAACAGACACATCGAGTAAGCCATCTGTCCATTTCTCAGTATGATTACTGATAATCGGTGAATTTGTTTGCGAATGATTTGTGTTAAAAAGATCTTCCAAACATTCGTACAAGACTGTAAGGTGGGAGAATCCACTACATACGATCTCTGCAGATGGATTGGATGATGATAGATTTGACTCCCATATCTTGACTTTATTCAGCAATTTCTCTATTCTATCGGTGTTTGGATGTGATCCGTAAGGAAATGTAACCGATCGAAGAGGTTTTTTAGAAGCTGTTTTTGACGAAACACCCATCGTTATCTATTTGGTGAAATTTATGTTGGAGGTTGAGGATACTAACTACCATTCCTATGTTTTGAAATATATAAGCAACTGAAAGAACAACATGGGTGTCATAATATTGGTCCACGTATCCTAGATATAAAAGATTAATTGTTTAACGTTGTGATGCATGTGGGACATTATACGTGGAGCCTTTACTATCCCTTTGTTGTTATTAGCGGTTGATGCGTGGCGAGAAACCATTTCTTTTGGTTAGAATAAGAAGCCAGTTGCAATGAGTCTTCAATGCGTCTTGGGAAGATACTAAATATAGATATAGGTATCCTAGTGAAAACTATTGAAAAAAAAAAGCTTCAACTTTGAGTGATGAACTTTACACGCAAATAGGTTTTATGATATTTTTATTGTTTGTTTATTAGATATATATTATATCTATTGCTTTAATTGATACAAAAAGAATTAGTTTTCATACTGATGCACAAAAAATCATAGGTGCACTTGCAAATTAAAATAACAAACGTGCTACAAATAACAAATTCCAAAAGGCACGTCAAATTTCATTTTTTTCAATAGTGCAACACAAAAAATATTCTTCATGTGACCCTATTATATATAATTTTTTACACTATAAAAACAATGCAATCTCAGACATGAAAACCGTCGTTTATTTTATTAAAATTTTAAATTTGATTTTTTTTTAATTTTTATAATTATTAATTAAATTTAAGAAATTTATATTTAAAAAAGTTTTATAATGAACAATTTAAAAACCTCAAACTATAATTTAAAGTTATAGAAGTATCAAAAATATATTTGTTTTGAGTGTTCATAACATAGTAACTTAGTATATATATATGTAATGATTCAGTGTTAAAAAATTTAAATATTAATTAAGTAATCCCGTGTTATACATGGATATAATTATGTATATTCATTGTATAATATTTTGTAGGGTAATGCGAATTTGTTTCTTAGATGCTCTATCATTGCCTACCATTTAAATAAAATATAGAGTAAATTGTTGTCTGAGTCCCTCTGGTTTCATCATATTATCCATTTGAGTCCAAAGTTTTCATTTTTATCCATTTTGGATCTGCGGTTTGCATTTTGTATTCATTTGAGTCCAAATAATTAACGAAGTTCAATTTTTCTGCTAAATTTTACTAAAAGGACAGCATACCCCAGGGACTCAAATGGGTATTTTAATACAACCTCCTAATTATTAATTAACTTTCTTATATTTATATATATATAGTTATCAGTTCTCTCTCTCTCTCTAACACCAGTGAGCGCTCTTTCTCTCTCTAACATTGGTATCCGGCAAATGAATTCAGGCCAACCCACCCTAAGATCTCTCTCTATTGTCTCATCATTTAACCATCAGCCATCATTTAACCACCATCATCATCATCATCATCATCAACCACCTGCAAGTTGCAATCATCCACCATCGACCAGGCTTCACCACCCACCTGCAATCAGGTAGCATCCACCACCACCAGCCAAGCTCCACCACCGTCGCTGTTCATCACAGCAGCAACTCATTTAGTCCCTAAATCCAGCCATCATTTGAAACCCTAGATCCGCCCACCATTATCGTCGTCCACCACTATTCACCTTCACTACAAGACACCACCATCATCCACCTATACCACACAACGCCACCTTTGTCCACCATAAGCATTCCACACCATAATCACAAGACCGCTTGCAAATCAAATCAGATCCAGTCCACCCGCAAATAATAAAATACCACACCGTCAAACAACAAGCTTCAATCGCGAGTTGTGGAACAGGTGGTTCATGACTAATACCGCCACCGTAGTACAACGACGTATGTCTAGGGTTTGGTTAAAAAGGGGGGGCAGATCTAAGATCAACTTTTGTGAAGGTGCAGATCAAATCAAACCGAAGATATATAATGGTCGCCGGTGGTGATGATGCGGTGATGAGGTGGTCGCCGACGGTGATGTGGTCGCCGGTGGTGATGTGGTCACTGGCTACTGCTGCTAATGATGTTTTGGCTGTCCATCGGAGTGGGTGGGAGAGAAAGAAAACGGATTTGAGTAGATTACATATTCAATCCTTGAGTTTTTAAATTACATTAGGAGGTTATCTTGCTAGTAAAATTTATCAGAAAAATATAACTCTATTAGTCATTTGGACTTAAATTGATACAAAATGGAAACCACATACCTAAAATGGATAAAAATAAAAACTGTAGACTTAAATGAATAATATGATGAAACCACGTAGACTCAAACGACAATTTACTCTCAAATATAAATATTTTCGTAAATAATCAATTTAATCTAAAATATGAATATTTCCGTAAATAATTTGCGAAAAAGTAACGATATGTTTTCTTTTTAAAGTAAAGTTCGCACTTACGAGAACATCTTAATTAACAACCTTTTCATGGGTCTAGGAGATTTTAAATATAATATAACTTACTTTAGCTAGTGATAAGCTTAAATAGCATATTCTTTTTAATTTTTTTATTCGACGTAAGAAGAACTCTGGGAGTTTGGGACGAGATTGCAACTGTGCGTTCTTACCTTGACGCCCCTGTACCAAGTTAGGGCCCACCCCAAATAGAAACCTTAATCCACGAGAAAATCTTTGTCTCATAATCAAACTCATGTCCTCTCAGCCTTGGTCTTCACCCTTCAGTGCCTCATGTGATTTAGCTATCACTACTAGAAATATGGGTATTTGTGACGGAGTTTACGGTCACATAGTAGTCGTAAATAACCATTTGTAACCTATTTACGACAAAGATATCAGTCCCAAAACCTTTGTCGCTAAATCTTTTTGCGACCAAAATTGTGATGGGCCAGCATTTTACGACTCCTGCGACCGCTTTTAGCAATGGATAATCCACTCGCAAATCATGCGACTTTTTACCACAACTTTTTTTGTGACGGGTATGCAAAAGTTCAACTTTGCGACTAAATTTCAACCGTCTTGCGACTACTTTGCAACCAACTTTTGCGACTGTTTTGCAACCGAAAATTTTCAACCATTTCACGACTAGTAAAAAAATAAATAAATAACCTGTTAATATTTTACAAATGTACCTAATTTTATACAAACATAAAGCATCAAATATCCAAAATATTCCCTAGACGTACATTGGATATTCAAAACATCCTATAAGCATCAATATATAAAAAATGCCATAAGCAACCAAAATTCGAAATATCTATTATTCAAGTTATCCTAATTGCATTTGGACGAGGGTCATTTCTAGAATTTTACCATTTGATTCCTCATAATGACTAGTTATTTCCTGAATCTAAGTTGTTAACTGGTCTTACATAATCCGAGGAAGAGTAATATATGTGATCAAGTGTGCTATATGTTAGACTTATAATTCACAAAACACAATTATAACCATTATTAGTATTATAATTTCGTATGGGTCTAAGGCCATAAGACATGTCATTAGCATGTTAATTGGGTCATAAGCAGTAGTACGTGTTAGCCCATGTGACCTGTATTAGGTTATGATTAATCGATGATTAGCAGTTATCGAAAGTCAACACACCGTTTGGAAGAACGGTTATATCTTATATATGTGTCGATTCCTCATATATAATTATCAAACAAGATTACTATCAATTTGTATATGTTGGTTCGTAAATGCAAATCTGTTTCTAGTTTTACTTTTGTTCATAATATTTATCATCATGAAATACTCAAACCAATCAACCCTTCGTTCCTGTGGAATGCATTGTGCAACACTACTGCTATCACTCTCTGAACATCCGAGATGAATCTTTTTCTTTTTAAAAAAACTATCAAATGACACATGATGTCCACTTTTACCACTTTTAGCATTAATGATTTCGTCGGAAAAAGGATTGCCACTAAATGCATCATGTTCTAAAGGTTTCCCATTAACACTGAACTTCGGGTTGAAATCTTAAACAAATGGCGGGAAAGGATGAGACACATTTTTAGTTTCAGATGTACTCATGGAAGCATAACGTGGTTTAAGTTTCTCTCTTTTTGTAAATTTAAACAATGGTTTTTTATATCATCGTGCCATACGTACTATATTAGCAAATGTATCAGTTAATTAAGCACGCAACATATATAGTTGCATAAATACATAATCAAATAATTGGTATCAGAATATGTCACCTACATGTGATGAGCATGAATCTTAGGTGTACAAAAGTTGGTATAGAAATTGTGTAATTAATGATCATGCAAATAAGATAAAATGAAAAGCACTTGAGATATCATATCTAAAGATCATATAAACCTCATAAAACTTAAACAATCTCTTATGTGCTAGTGGTGTAAAGAAGGCGAAGCTGAATAATTGATCGTTTCACTAATATTTGAGTTGTTGCTTCTAGTTGGTTGGGTAACTGTCGTTGTCAGTGTTTGTTACATATTTACAATTATATGGCTATGACCTCAATTGAGTTGGCATATGGTGATATAAAATCATTACCCTTCACTTACAATCATTTTAAAAAATAGTATTAAAAAAATGACGATAAATAGCTTTTTTATAAAATAAGGGTGAACAGTAACATTTCTCTCTTTTTCACTCAAAATTACACACAAACAAATTCAAGTTTTAAGGAACAAATCACACAAAATGTGAAAGCGACTGTAAATGCTCTAAGCTATTGGATGCTAAAATCGTACTCAATTTCTAGAAATTCAAGTGTTGGATGCAAAACCTTGTTGCATTTTTTTATTGATGAAAATAGCTAGTAGGTAGGATAATCATTTACCCAAACAACATATTTACCATCCTTATTAGGGGTCTGCATGTTTCTGTTTGGTTCGGTTTTGAACTCAAACCGTAACCATAATCACTGTGGCGGTTAGTTATATTTGATAACCATAACCAATCGGTTAAGTTATAGCGGTTTTGGTAATCGGTTACGACAGTTATAGTGAGCCGGTTTGGATCGGTACCGGCTAAATAAATATATATTCAATAATAATAATATCAAATTATCAATTAACAAAGCGCTATACATAAATTAAACAAAGTATCAACTAAAACAATAAAATCTAATCTATAAATTCAAACAAATATATGTTCAACATGGTGAACCGAAAATCCAACAAATGAAAATATGTTTGGTGGACATTTAAGCCTAAATTATGATATCTATCTACATTTTTGCCTTCCTTGTGTAATCATATATAGTTGCATCGGTCCGGTTTGGTTATGGCGGTTTTGGAAACATGGATAACCAAACCGATTCGCTAATTTCGGTTCTCAAAAAAACAGTTAACTGAGCCATCGGTTTTTATTACGGTTCGGTTTTAGCGGTTCGATTTTTTTGGTTATAGCGGTTACGGATCAGTTAATTCGGTCTTTTGCACACCCCTAATCCTCTAGTCTTGTAAAAAGCTTACAACCAGAGTTTCCGGTTTACACATCAAATTTCTTAATTCCTTAAGCCTTCTATCTTTCTTGAAGTAAATTGCTAAAATCGTCCCTATGGTTTATAAAGATGTTATGTTCATTCCAAAATAAACAAAAAATCATTTTGGTACATGTGGATGAAAATGAAATTTTTTGTAAGCCGCAGGGACCAAAATTTTTTTTTTTTTTTCAATTTTGGACCAAACATGATATGTTTGTAAACCAGGGACGATTTTGGCTATTTCTTTTTGCCAAAACTATTTCATGAGGCAAGTTTATCGAGAGATTGCTTTTAAAAAAAAAAAAAAAAGCTAACTCCATCATTTTCATTCGTTTGAACAGAAAACACAAGGTGTGACACAACTACGTACACAAGCTAGGTGGACCAGGTAATTTCAATATAGTAAGCCTAATTCTAACTCTTATCCATCTTTAGTAGTGGAACACTTTGTAACAACTATCCCAATATAAATCAAATTAACATTTTTCTTTTCTCTATTTTTAAATAAACATAACCAAGTATTATATTAAAAAATTGGTGTGTTAAAGTGACTTGCCTAAAACTCTATAATGTGTCAATAGTGTCATGATCAATAGCCACCTTTATACATTACTCTATATTGTCACCATATATGCATCAGCCTCTTGTATATATATAGCATATATGTATCTCAATGTGAACCAAGTCTATGAGATCAAAAAGAAATGAAGAAAGAGAAGCCTTACTTTGCTGTTATTCTCATACAACTTATATATACAGGCATGTTTCTACTATCGAAGGCGGCATTTGATGGTGGTATGAATACATCCATCTTTGTTTTCTATAGACAAGCTGCTGGAACTCTCATTTTAGTACCTTTTGCCTATATCATTGAAAGGTTCGAATTCAATTAATTTGTAGATTTATTATTTAATTATGTGTTAATTTGTGTTGCTTATTTTCAATTCTTGAATTACTAATATTATTTTGTGATCATATTTTCCAGAAAAGATTCGCCTCATCTCTCCTTGGTCACGTTTTGCAAGATTTTTGGGCTCTCTCTATTAGGGTATGCCTCATGAAGTATATAAAGACGGATGTGCAACATAATTCATATGTCTAGTTATAAGAATATCATGAAAAAAAAAATGGTTTCGAAAAAAAAAAAAGTAGTCTTTGAACGCAGATATGTTCATGTCTTGAACCCATGTTAAATCCATCATCTAGGAGTAAGAGTAACCACGTTACACCAAATCTTTATTAAAATAGATTTTTGTTGCCGAATATATATTTGAATAATAATTAAAAAACCATCATTGTTCATATATATTCAAGATGAATTGAATGTTTGTTGTTAATAATTTTAGGATTACAACTAGCTTAAATCTCCATGGAATTGCCCTTAAATATACATCTGCTAGTTTAGCTGCCGCAGCTTCAAATTGCCTTCCTGCCATTACATTCTTTATGGCTTGTCTAATGAGGTAATTAATTAACTTTGTTTAGTCTTTTTATGAAGTAATTAGTGTGTACTTTAATAAAAAAAACCTCAAGTACTCAAACCCGATTCTTTTGCTTTATTTTCTTTTAATAACAAATTTATTCATCAAAATCACCCAACCTTGCACTCAGGGGCGTACCCATGTGGAAGGCAAGATTGGGATCCGCCCTCTTTGAAATTTATTTTTTTAGTGGTATACATGTTAAAATCTCGATTGTCCCCATAAAATTTCGATATAGTCCCAAATCCGTCCCCAATCAACTCCCAATCCGAATGTTCGTTATAAATCCCAAGTTAAAAAATACCCAACTAATAATATAAACCCAATTTAAACTAAGCTCAAATGCATTATTAATTTTTATATGCTAACCTAATCCACAATTAGCCAAGCAAGTTCATATTATAATTTTAAAGAAGTAAATCAAGCTCACCATTAACCCGTTATGCTTTTGGTTATGAAATTTAGCTTGATTTCTTGTTTTAACAAGACCCGACCCGATTCAACCCAAGTCAGCCCGGGCAGAACATAAAAAATTATTATATAATGATAATAAAACGACCCTAAAAAATTTCCGTCCCCCGAGAAAAAAATTCTGGGTCCGCCAGTGTTTGCACTTGCAAAGATTTGAATCTTCACCACTTTTATGGGGGGCAAACACCATACTATTAAACTATTAGGTCATTGGTTCTTTTGCTTTATTTTAAAAACTAAAGATTTGCAGATTTGAAACTGTGAAACTGCGAACAAAATCAGGTATTGCAAAGATTACCGGAATAATCATATGCATAGGGGGTGCAGCCACAATGGCTTTCTTCAAAGGACCGGAGTTGCGACTATTGTTGCACCATCATCTTTTATCGAGCCATGATCAAATTAATGTGGCTCAAGTTTCAGATTCGAGTAACATATGGATCAAGGGTGTGTTTCTCATGTTCGTTGGAATCACCTGTTGGGCTGTTTGGATTGTTCTACAGGTACATTTAATTAATTCTTAGCTTGCTTAATTAATTGTATTATTTTCAACTCAAATGTTTTCTTAAGGTGGGAATTAAAAGTAGAGGCAATTTATTAAAAAAGAATCGTAGATACTTGGTGGAATTCTAATGATAACGTATAATTGGAAATCAAAGTCTTTTTCAACATATAATTTCGTCTTACAAATGTCCGTTGTAAAATAAGCATTATAAGATGGTCCGGTGGTTAAATCTAGGGAAAATTCTAGAATTATACATTTTACATCTTTCAATCAACATTTCCATCATTTGACCCTAATTATTCTCAAAATGTCCATCTTTATACTGTACAGGTGGTAGTGCCCGTATTCTTCTGACACACGCCCGTACAAAAAACATCATGCTGGTCTGTCAATCGTCGGCGCGTGTACAGGCATTATTACGTATAAATACGAGAAATTACGATCGATTATACTGTATTCAACACACAGGCGACACTTGCTTATACACAGGCGGACACCCGTAAATATACAGGTAAGCGCCCGTATACATACAGAAAGGTCAACGCCTGTAAAAGGACACTAAACGCATGTATACATACGGACGCCCACACGTATATATATGGGCGCCACCTGCATATATACGAGCGCTGCCTGTAAATATACAGACGTTGACCTTTCTGTATATATACGGGCGTCGCCTGTAAATTTATGAGCGCCGTCTGTTTGTTAAATACTGTATAAACGATGGTATTTTCTCGTATTTATATGTGATAATGTGTATACAGGCGTTGGTGCCTGTGAAACGATTGACAGATGGGTGGCGGTGCCAGTAGCATGATGCTTCTTAGTACGAGCATGTGCTAGGCGAATATGGGCGCTAGCGCCTGTATAGAACACGTGTCCCAATTTTATTGGATTTAAACGTGGACGTTCGCTTGCAAATATACAGGTATCGACCCTGTATAGAGATGAACATTTTGAGAATATGTAGGGTCAAATGGTCAAAATGTTGATTAATAGGGGTAAAATATATATTTTGGGAATTTTCCTTAAATATAAGGATTCTTCGTAAAAGACCTGGGTTCAAATACCAATTGGCTCATCTTTGTGTGGTCAGTCTGTGAGCAATGATCCTGCTATTGAGATTTGTGAGAAACTTTTTGTGTGAGTTAGAGCAGAGACGAACGATGCAACCAATCAAACTTATAACTAGGAAAGCCTTGGATTTCAAAAGAGAACATTACCTCCACGTCATAGGGCACCTAAAACTAGTGGTGATTCCTTTTATTATTATTTTACATTAAAATTAAAATATTTTATATGATTTTCAGCGTGTTTCTTGTTATGTAGGATATTTGAGTGCTTAGGACAAAGATTACCTTTAGTAAAGAATTTAAAGAAACTCTAAATAGCGAATCTATGTGAATGTAAAGTATAGTAAAGCGGGATTGTGGCATTCTTTTAACGAACGGCAACGTACGTGTGTTATTATTATTATTTTTAATCCATTTTCAACTTTGTTCTAAGTAGGTTATTTATATATTTTTCTTCTTTCAATGAGATCATTTATGGTTAATTTTGATTTAATTAAGTCATTTTAATTTAAAAAGGTATTCTAATCTTTTACCTTTTACCTATAAAAGTATTAATCTTTTTACTTTTTATTAATATAATCAACCACCGTAATTTAAAAAAAAATATAATTTAAAATGGCATTATTACCTGATGTTTTAAGTAAAATGTATAAGATTAAAACATTTATTTAAAGTTAAGTGACCTAATTAAAGAATAAAAAAATATGTGTAACTAAATTAAAGCAAAATTAAAAATTAATTAAATTTCTATAAAGTTACCATTAAAATGTATACACAAAGAATCTAATGGCTTCAATTTTATTAGAGTACAATAACTTTTAGTGTCTTGTATAATACTTTTCTTCGATCCTCTACTGGTGTTTGATCCTAAAATATGAATTTAAAATATATTTTAATAAAAAGTAAAGAATGAGCATTTATTTACGTTTAAAAGTTAGGGAAATAGATAAACAATTCAAATGCCAAGAAAAAGTTATACGAACAACACTATGTATTAGCACAACTGAAATTCTCCTTAACTATGTATGATTCGTTCCATAATACACTACTAATTATTCTTATTTTTAAACATAGGTATATATATTGTTAGAGAAATGAAAATATGTCACGTATTATGTTTTATGGGTAAAGTGTATTTGAGTTATTTATGCACACAAAAATACAACCAATTATATGGTTTAACTTTCATAATTTATCACCCGTGGCATTCTAATCGTGTTATGAGTTCAAATCACTACATAAAGAAAAGGTTAGGTGAAATTCGGAGTACAAACTAGTTGTAAAAAACTTTTATAATTTACCATTAATGATTGTGCTTTTCTACTTTAGGTAAATAATGTATCTTATATAACCTTTCAATAATACTAGGTTAGTTATAATCACTAGTACAAATACAATTTTCCAAGACTGATAAAATAAATTTAACCGTCATATTAAATGTCGTCTAAAAAAAGAAGTATTTTATGAGGCTTTTTATATAGCGGGTGAGAAGCCGTCTAAAAAATGAGACATTTTTGTAAAGTGAGTGAGAGAACCGCCTCAAAAGATTATAAGATGTGGGATCTTATCTTTTGAGGCGATTCTCTCACCCGCCTCGTAAAATACCTTATTTTTTGAGACGACATTTAATGGGACGGTTAAATCCATTTTAACTGCCTCATAAGAATGTATTTGTAGTAGTGAATGATATCAACATAATTTTAAATTATAAACTTTCATAACTATTAATTCAATAATTTAACGACACAACTTAAAACTAATAAATCAGCATAAATGATTACACTGAAATTTTCTTTTTCTAGTACTCTTTTTTAACATAAATTACTTTTTATACTCTTGAAAATGATACCATTTGTAACTTTTTTTATTTAACTTCCTTTATCTAAATAACAATTCAAAGCATGCATTTTACAATTGGTTAAAAGTGTTCTGAGTATATATATAGATATAGAAAGTATTATTTTAATATAATAAGAGAGACAAAAAGTATTGATAACATATATAAAAAATAATTATTTAATTAAATATAAGAGAAAAAAAGTATTGATTTTTAGCAGTGTTATAGAATCGCTGCGCGCTAGTAGAGCTGTGTGGTGGGTACTGAGGATTAATCGGATTGGAAGTTTTATATGTAATTCTTAAAAACTTTATATACACTTATGCTAATATGAATATAATACTTAAAAGTTCATATAAATAAGTCAAACTATGTAATTATAACCAGTTTTGTTCAATTGTGACCACACTTGGTTAAGTTTTAACCAATATCACAATGTTGAAAAGTATCTATTTTGACCGACAGGACTGATTAATGATAATCGATCATTAATCGGTGAGGAGAGGATTAACGATTAATCGACTATTAATCGGAGGATAACCGAGATTTTTACAACTACGATTTTTAGTCAATTATAAATATAAAGAAAGATATTTTAATATGAATGCTCTCAGCAATAAAGTTTTTCTTGGCCGTGCATGTAGAAAAACATTTTTTTCAATAAAACGTGATAAATTATCCAAACAACAAAACACTTGTTACGAATGGCATCTTGCTGTTTCATCGAGACATGAAAATGTTGACTAATCTCACTAACATAGAACTTGGTAAAATAAAATGATTAAATGCACACGGAATGTTTGCAGAGATCACGCATTGAATTTCTAGTATTAGATCCATAATCAAATTAGCATTTTCTCGAGACATTTATTTTCACCAAAAGCCGCTTATACCATATTTTGCTAAATGGATATGCGTGTTATGATACAAACGTACGTCAATTAGAAAAAAAGTATATATACATGAGTTTTTGTGCCATCGGCTCTAAATAATCTTGTTTTTTTAATAATCAAATAAATTCCTTCGAATCTCTTCAAGCATAGTTCTTCCCATCGCAATTCCTTTTGTGCCTGTTTGACCTTTCATAAGCGAAGACATAATAAAGCGCACATACAAAAGACACTTATTGTCTGCTGATAGTAAATTTAACATTTCCACTATAGTGTCTGAGTAGATAGTGTTATTTTCTCTTGAATCATAATAATATTATTTGATCTGATCATTGAATCATCTATTTATCAAGCTTGTTTCTCTTGCTATTGAAATATTATATACGCATATATGTAACATGTACATAAAACTGATTAAACATCTCTTTTCGTAGCTGCTTAAATATGCTTATATAGTTCTTAACTTCATTTAAATGATAATGGGAAAGCAGGCAAGTGTATTAAAAAGCTATCCCTCAAAGCTGAGCTTCTTAGCTCTTCAGTGCTTTTTGAGTTCCTTGCAGTCGTTCGTGGTTGCCATCGTCTTGGAGAGAGAAGGGTTTCAATGGAAGCTTGGTTGGAACATCAGACTCCTCGCTGTGGCTTATTGTGTGAGTATTTCCTCTCATTACGTATGACAAGCATGAATTAGGTAATGTTATGATTTTCAAGAAACTTGTGGTAGATTTTTCAAAAAATAAAGTTAGTTTGATTTTTTACTCTAAAAAATAATTCGGTATAAATTTTAACAAAAACGTAGTAGTTTTTTAAAAAGATTTTTTTACCAGCAACGAAACACAACAGAGATTAAAAAAGATCCGGCAAGACGCCAAACCTAGAGAAGTATATCTATTTGTCTCATGAAAAGGGCATTCACCTTGGGAGCATATATATGTAACTTGGTTTATGTGCTTCGTGTTTAGGGTTTTGTGGTAACGGGTTTTGCATTCTATTTCCAAACATGGGTTATTGAGAGAAAGGGCCCGGTTTTTCTAGGATCGTCTACTCCACTAGCTTTCATTTTTACCACCATCTCGGCAGCATTACTCCTTGGGGAAATTATCAGTTTGGGAAGGTACACACAAAGTAATATTATAAAATATATATGCATATAGATAGAATGATTCAAATGAGATATCATGGTTTTACGAGAACCCTAAAACTACTTTTTACATATGCGTAAATATGTGTTAGCAATTAAATTATTTAACGTACGTGTAAACATGTATAAGAAAATAGTTCTCAGAGTTCTCAAGAGTTCTCAGAAATCTAAAATTATCATTTGGCTATGGTGAAAACTTTTGTTTACGCATGTGTAAACATGTGTTAGAAAATGAGCTATTTTAGGTAGGTGTAAACATGTATAAAATAGTAGTTTTTAAAGTTCTTACAAAAAAACCTAAAAACACACTAAGTTATACAAAAATAAAACTCTTATTAATCCATCTCCTAATTAAATGTGTTATGCTTCAACAAATCGCACAATTATATTTTCATACTCATTGTGCTTCTGAAGTTGTTAGGAAAAAATCACCTTTTTGCATAACCTAATACCATACGAGAAAAGTAAATATGAGGTTGTAAGCATGTAACTTACATGTGAAATTTATCGAAATTACGCATTTTGATTAAAACCAATAAAATCCTTTTACTTTTGTACTAGTATAGTATACTTAGAGTGATGTTATAGTAGGAAAGGACCTTATAATAAGAAGTGTAAGAAGGCTTCCCAACCATTAGATCTTACGATTAATGGCCAGGGATTACGCAATGACAATTATGCAAATATCTAGAACTTTGAATTGAATATCAGGGTCCTTAAAAATTCTAACATCTGTCACATGTCACTACAAGCGCCCTTCCTACCCTTCCTATTATAAAAGCCATTCGTATTTGAACTCAACCATATTCGGTTGATCAATGTTTGATTTCCCCGAGTATCATCGTTTTCATAACAGGGTACTCATAAATTTATCTAGGCTAGGCATAAGATAATTTATTCATGCTCTCTAGTTCTTCACAAATTTTCTTCTTCATATTTTAGTCTTTTCATTAGCTTTTACCATTTAATTAGGTTTTTGATACATTTGATCTGTAAAATTGTCAAAACCACTTCAACTATCTATCAAACACAAATTAAGATTAGTTTGTTTGGGTCAGGATCAAGTAGGAAATAGGAAGACTCTTTATTGTAGGAAGGAAATGAAAGATTTTAATATTCGTGTAACCGACTCAAACGAACTCCAGTTGAACTCATTTCAGTGGCGTTAGAACCGTCTCATCGAACCCTTTCATGTTAGCCTTTTAGGGTTTAGCTTTTGGGGTCTAGCTTTAGGTTTAGCTTTTAGGGCTTAGTTTTTAAGGTTTAGGCTTTTCTTTTCAAGTGGGGGTGTGGGTTTAAGTTTTTGGGAGGTGGGGATGGTGGGTGGGTTAGGTTTTTTGGGGTGGGGTGAGAGGGTTAGGTTTTGGGGTGGTGAAGGGTTAGGTTTTTTGGGGTGGGATCAGGGCTTATGTTTTTGGGGGCAGGAAAGAGGGACGAGACGGTTCCAACGTCGCTAAATGAGCTCTATCGGGGCCCGTATGATACCCTTCTTACGCCTTTTTACTATAAGACGTATTCTTAGCATACCCTCACCCTAGTTTGGTTATCGAAATTCCATTGGTTAAATTCATGGCAACAACAAAGCCAAATAAATTGTGTGTGAAGTTTCCCTGAAGTAACCGGTTCACGAACAAAATGATAGTCTAGCTCGATATGTTTCACTCGTTTGTGAGATATTGAATTTTGAGTTAAAAATATAGAACTAAGTTTATCACATAGTAATGTCGGACGAGTGGAAGGTAGAACATGAAGTTCGGTAAGGAGAAGATTTAACCAAATTAATTCAGTTGAAGTATTAGCCATGACACGATACTCAAATTCACAACTAGGCCATGAAACAGTAGGTTGTTTCCGAGCACTCCAAGATACTAAATTACCCGCCCAAGAAGATGGAATAGCCATATGTGGAACGACGAGTTTCCAAGCAACGAGCCCAGTCAGCATCCGAATAACCAAGGAGAGACGATTTAGAATGTTTGCGAAATGTTAAACCATAGGATATTGTCCCATTAATATACCGAAGAATTCCCTTGACATGATTAAAATGATGAAGTGTAGGTGCTCCCATAAACTGACTAACTAGTAGGATCGGAGAAAAAGACACCCTCTTTGATCAAGACAATATTGGTCGATAGTGGTGTTGGCGCCAGTTTGCATCTTCAAGATGTGCTCGCTCGAGAATCTCACGAGCATATTTAGCCTAACTAAGGAAGAGATTGTCATCAGAAGAAACGACTTCCAAGCCCAAAATATAGTTGTGTTTACCCAAGTCTTTGATTGCAAATTCTTTATTCGAACACGTGATAATTCGAGTCCTGACTGCTTCATTTGTATGTGTTAAAATTAAATCATCCACGTATACCAATAAATACATTAAACTTGTCACGTTTGAAAATAAATAAGGACGGCAGCCCTACTAAAGACAAAACCAATGGCTAACAAGGATGAGCTTAAGCGGTGGAACCAAGCACGAGGTGCTTGTTTGAGACCGTAAATTGACTTTTGGAGTTTACACACATGATTTGAATAGTGGGAGTTAACAAACACATGTGGTTTTTCCATGTACACAATCTTATGAAGATAGCCATGTAAAATGTGTTATTAACGTCCAATTGCCTCAAATGCCAATTATTAATTACGTCTAAAGATCACCCTAACGGTAGTAGCCTTGACAACAGGGCTAAAGGTATGTCCATAGTTAAGACCAGGAGATTGACTTTAACCCTGTGCCACTAGATGGGCTTTATAATGTTCAATAGTACCATTGGACCGAAATTTTGTGCGAAAAATCCATTTGGAGCCAACAATATTTCTGTTGAGAGGTCGTGGAACAAGCGCCCAAGTTTGATATTTAGTTAACGCATGAAGTTCGTTTTTCATGGCAGTTACTCATTTAGGATCATGAAGAGCAACCTTATTTGATGTGGGATCATGATTGATATGAATTGAGGCATGAAGCGAGTGACATGTGAGATGAGACATGTCAGCGATATGTCCAGGCTTATGAATTCCCGCTGTAGCACGAGTAGTCATCGGGTGAAGGTTGGTGCTCGAACTAGGAGGGGGTGTGATAGAAACAGGTGAAGCGATGTGGGTAGGGTTTTCGAAAGGTAGTTTAGGTGCAGCACTTGCTGAGTTTGAAGAAGGTGGCGGGGAAGTGGAAGCCGAAGTAGCAGGTGGTGAAGAATTCTCATTACACAATATGCATGTAGTAGGGGATTGTTTTGGTGGGATATATGGTGGGATTTTTTGGTAAGGGAAAAATGGTAGGTGAATGACGAGAAACTAGATCATGAAAAGTAATTAAGTCAAGTGATGAAAGTGGGTTGGTTGTGTGTAAGGAGATAAACGGAAAATGGGTTTCATCAAAGCTAGTATGTCGAGTAATAGAGTTATGTGAGGAATCCTAATCAAGATAACGAAACCCTTTGTATTTGGGACTATATCCAATAAATATACAAGGACGGCTTCGAGGTGCAAGCTTGTGATCCGAATAATTTCAAAGGCAATGATAGACACGAGAACCAAAGGCACAAAAGTTTGAGTAATTGTGTATATGATGATAAAATAGTTCAAATGGTGACTTGCATTCAAGAACCTCTGAGGGTAACCAGATAATTATGAAAACTGTCGTGGTAAATGCATTGGCCCAAAAGGATGAAGGAATTTTGGCATTAAACATCATGGCTAATCCCATTTCAACAATATGTCGTTTCATGGGTTCCGCTCACACATTTTATTGTGGTGTATACGGGCAAGACACCCCGGTGAAAAGTGCCATAAGAATCTTTGAGGCTTTTAACCCGGATATTGATAAATTTAAACCACCATCACTTTGTAAAGTTTTTATTTTGCATGTGAGTTGATTTTGAACAAAAGTAATAAAATGTTCAAGGGCATTATACCTTTTCGATTTTAATTTTAAGGGGTAAATCCAAGAGAGGCGTGAAAAGTCATCAATAAAGCTAACATAATAGTGATGACCATCATTAGATGTAATCGGAGCCGGTACCCAAACATCGCAATGGACAATTTCAAGTGGATGAGATGCACGTTTTGGATTATTATTAAAGGGGAGTTTGTGGATTTTGGTCATTTCACAAGAAGCGCAAATAGTTGGTTTTGATAATATGGCATTAATACGTAAACAACCACCTTTTTGTAATAGTTTAATAGTTTACAAGGCAACACGTCCCAAACGAGAGTGCCATAATTCAAAATAAGAAACAGAAAAATTATTTAGATAGTTATTAGTAGCCACGAGAGCATGATGTCCTTGGTGCAGAATGTAAAGTCCATCTTCACACCAACCCCGAGCTAGTTCTCGTTTTGTATGTCAGCCCTGAACAAGAAACAAAGGATAAGATAGGAGAACATCAACCAAGTTATCATATGTTAATTTACTGACAGAAAAAGGTTTTTAGTTATGTTGGGAACCGCCAATAGATCTTTTAATATAAGGTTATTAGGCAAAAGGGGGGAACCTGTATGTGTAACCGGAAGGGTTTCACCATTCCCAAAAGTAACCGAAACCTTACCTTGATTTGGAGAGGGATCAACAACAGTGGAGGAAGACCCGGTCATATGATTGGTTGCACCAGAATCAAAGAACCAATCTGGCATGGGAGCTGTAGCATGGTAGTTGGCAGCGAGAGCAACAACAAGATTAGAAGGAGTGGGATTCACATGCCGATACACAAACGAAGGACAAGCGGAAGCATAACGCCCATTTTTCCAGCACAATTGACAATGTGGAAGATGCCTACCCCGACCCCGACCTCCAGAAGTTTGATCGGCGTGAGAATGCCGATCGGCAAGACCATGAGCATAAGGAGAAGGGGGCGCTAGTGTCGGCAGAGAATGTCTATCTCATATATATATATACACGGGAAGGATAACATGAAAACCCTCTCGAGTTGAGAAAAACACAGAAACTCAATTTTTGTAACATATGTTACAACGACTTTTTTCGAATTTTAATTTTTAAAACTTCATATTTTTTATATATATTGTACATTAAAATCTAAGACTTTTTGTGAAAAAATTATAAAAAAGCGCCTTGTAGTTTTTTTTAAATATTTTTTTTCAAATTTATGAAATTGTAACATATGTAAATGTTACATATGTTACAAAATTTTTCGCTGAAACTTTTTAAAAAAACGCTTTTTTTTCATTTGAAGTGTATTTAAAAAAAAGTACTCTACTCTTTTTTTTTTTTAAATAAAAAGTGACGAAAATGCATTCAAAAGTGAGTTTTTTAAAAAAAAAATAATAATTTTTTTAACTTAAAGTTTTTGAGCGTTTATTAGAGGTTTTAGGGTTTTCTCAACTCGATAGAGTTTTCATAGTATATTTACACTTACTCTTATTAGAATGTAATTAACGATTTAAAGTTAAATATTGTTAATCTTATTAAGTTTTAAAAGCAAGAATCATCAAAGTAAAAAAAAGTCTAATTTTATTATAGCCATAGGATGTCATTTACTTTTTGTATTAAAAATAACTTTATGTTTACAGTTTTTTGGTGTGTTATATTTCTTAACATTTAGGTATGCGAAAAATATTACAAATGTAAAACAATTACCATAAGTTGTATTTTTTGTTTTTTTTTTTAACAGCTAAGCAAAAATTTATTAAAAAGCTAGCAAGCCACTAGACGGTTACAAGATGTTAAAAGAAAAATTACATCATTTCTCCTATACTAGACTTTCACATCTACCCCTACATTTTATCCAAAGATAGGACAACGATTTTATATCATATCACACATGACGTCTATTGGAGAGCTTGTTTTTTGTTTGGAAACCTTCGCGTCTCTTATCTTCCATATCGACCATAGAGTAGTAAAGAAAATCGCCCGAATCAAGTTTTTGTATCCAACACTGACCGACCACCTTTCCATGTAAGAAAGTATTCTCCTGACCAATACCCGCTCTAGACTCGGACATTTGAACCATGCCAACACCCTCCCCCTAACTTCCATCGCAAAAGAACACGATATTAACCATGTGCTGTTAAATCTCGTGAAAATGGGAAAAGAAAATTATAGCAATTGGTGGTTACATAGTGGAGTCATGTTATCTCTAAAGTTTTTTCCTACTTTTCTAATGTAACCTTATTGTTATACATGAATATTATATAACCTCGACATTCAATTTAAAAGTGACCAATCGCGTTTTTGTACTAGTGTTATAGGAGGAATCTTATTGATTGGAGGCCTTTATCTTGTTTTATGGGGGAAAAGCAATGAAGATGAAGACATATTCAACAACAAAGGGTGCTCAAACCTAATGGCAACATAAAGCAAACTTGCCATGAGGTTTAGTGTTTATCGCGTATTGATATATATATTGTTCACGTCATGTTCAAAATTATTTCCGTGATAACTTTTATTTCGTGCTTACGTGTTAAGCGTTTTTCTTTTTTCATACGAAAAACAAGAATATAGCAATGATTAAGTAATAAATAATTAATAGATTTTACTTTATATTTGGGGTTGCACATGGTCAAAAGCATGAATTTGATAGGCACTAATACAAAAGGAATAGATGCACTTTTTTAATACAATCCGGTTTTTAAAAGTTAGGCTTATCTAACGTACTCGTAAGCTTAATTAAAAGGTATCGGGACCCATGTAGTAGCAAATGAGCTAGGTTAAATTAAGAGTGAATTAATATTTTGGGTTAAGTTACATTTTAGTAAATCTGATTTTATTCAAACGGTCACTTTTATTCAAATTCAAATTTTTTGCTAGAAATACTCTATGATTTTCGGTTTTTGCCATCTTAGTCCAACCGGTAAATAACCCAATTATTTGTTTACTAACACAATTAACTCCATACTAAAAGTGTCACTGTGCCAATGATGAATTAAAACATGGTACTCTGAAAACGTTTAGCCCCATATAACTAATCATATCCAAAGTTGATAAAACTACACCTGAGATTGTTCAAAGGGGATGAAGTTACAAAAATGTAATAATGATTATAATAATAAAATGAAAATCAATTGAATCGAAGCTACAGATTTGGATCACAAATAAATTCAAACTGATAATTCAACTATAATTGAGGAGCAACTGAATCGAAGCTGCAGATTAGAATCTCAAATAAATTCAAATCGATAATCCAACCATAATTGAGGACCTGTGTGTGACAACTTGTGTTCAAAGTTAATTAATAATCCAACCATAATCTAACTTAAAAATCGTAATTCAACTTAATAATGCAATCATACAATTGTTCAAATAACCATAGAATTGTCCAAAAACCATAGACATTACGAACATTAATTTATGTTCAAAAGATAAGAAGATACTCAAAAGACATTATAAACATGTTCAAAATGACTCTAACCCTTGCATGGCATTGAATTGTGACGTTGACCCTTGCATACACACTACAAATAAAATGCCATTTGGTGGCATACAATATGTGCCACAAAAAACCAAAAAACTGCCACTAAAAACCCATTTAAGAATGTGTGGCACACAAATAAAGTGCCACTAAGCCTGGTGACGCTAAATCCTTTTAGTGGCACTTATTCAATGTGCCGCACAAACTATTTGGACTTTTAGTGGCACTTATATTTTTGCCACAATATAAAAGAAAACTTGTTGTGGCAAATTTTTTGTGCCACTAAAATGCAATCTTAGTTACATATAGTTACCCCTTTTAGTGACACTTTTAATTTGCCACGATATAAAAACCTATTGTGGCATAAATTTTGAGTTGGTAAAAACTATCTATAGTTGAATACATGTACTACCTTTAATTACACATCACCACAAAAATCACATTATTTACAATATAAAGTAAAAGTTCCATAAAATTGTAAATATAGAAATGATAATATTAAAAACTTCAACAATAAGTTTGATCTAAAATATATTACAAAAAAACTGTCAAACACTTCTAAATGTAATATGTAACATCTCCTAATTTTCAAATGTCATAACACTTAGTTCCAAAGCTTCACAAAATATCCACCATGCCATCATCGGCCATATACTTTCAAAACTTCGCAAGATATTCATCCTGGTGTCATCAACCATATGAACATGCATTAGTAATTAACGCACATCTAACAAAACACCCTGAAATTCTAGTAAACAAAGGTACATTTGTTTCTAAGAAAAAAATGATGAACATAAGCACATCAAATTAGAATCAGTAGTCTTAATCGATCAAATTACAATTTACTAATTCAAAATTTGAATTAATAAGGTTAACCCAATTCTGGTGCAAAATTTGAAGTTAAGAATTAGCATGAGATTACCTTAACTGCAATGTCAAAAAGATTGGAAAATCAGTTGTCCAAACGTCTTTCTTGCCCTGTAAAATGAAGTGCTTTGACTACTCAATTTCATACGAAGATTGTAACATAAGCACATCAATATAACGTTGCAAC
>WOUH02000045.1:3208842-3243839 GCA_009936405.2 Stevia rebaudiana | reverse complement strand
CCCGTAAATATACAGGTGTTGAGTGTCCTTTTACAGGCGTTGACTTTTCTATATGTATACGGGCGCGTATAAATACAGGCGCCGCCTGCAAATTTACAGTCATCGGCGCCTGTATAGAAATGGACATTTTGGGAATATGTAGGGTCAAATGGTCATTTTGGAGATTAAAGAGGGTTAAATGGTCATTTTGGGACTTTTCCCTATATAATATTGGTATAAACAGTGTGTTTTAAAGGGCATTTTTGGCTTCAGGTTTGACCAAGCTTTGACTTAACCACTAATAACTTTTTTTGCAGACTGTATTCGTCATCTCAGTCTGCAACAATCAACTTCTTAACTGGATTGAAAGTGAGTTAATATGGACACTTAGTTTCATCCCTGGTGTCGCTTCAGTTCTACCTGGAATCGTTGCTAAATTGCACGCGGTAAAAGATAAATATATGAAAGCCCCTATTCCAAAGTCATCAACAACCAAGGTAATTAATTTTTTTATAAATTATATTTTTTTATATTAATTTTTTTTAATGTTATTTTTTTTATTGATGTTAAAGAGTGAATATAAAGTGTAATTAAAACTCATGAAATCTTGAATTGTATTTTATTTAATTAATATTTTCCTCAGGTGGAATCATGGAATTTTTCATTAGCTTCAGTTTGGAATACCATTATATGGTTGATGCTGTTGAATTTTTTTTCAACGATTATAACTTCAACTGCACAAAGTTATGTAAAGAATGATCAAGAAAAAGAATTGTCTCTTATGAAAAAGAAACCATTGCAACCAAATGATACCAATTAATTGTTGTGGAAACTTGCAGATTCCCTTTGAGTGATTTGGAGGACTGAAAGACGGGTTCTGTATAACAAATATTTATGTATATAAAAAGTTAGTTAATTTAGCATGTTAGCGTATTGTTCCTTCATTTTGATTAGATTTTGTATGGGTCAGTGTCATGATGTCATCTTATTTTACCAACCATTTGTGTTTGCTTTCTGTGTTCCACATTTAACATTCTTGTTGGTATTTGTTTAACTTTAAGAAGTAGTTAATATTTACCACATGTGCAAAATTGGGTAATTGTAGTAGGTTGCTTAGGGGACCAAAATGTAAAGTTCTTGATTAGTTCACCATCGATTATTATCATCAAACCCATCACTAACCAATCTTGATTAGTTCACCTTAGGGTTTGATGATAATAAACCAGAAAGTAATGGAAGTAGTAATAACTAATAAGAAATGATAAGATGGTATTCAATTCTTATTTTTCAAGTTTTTTCTCCTCTATATGGAGCAAAATTGACACATTTGAGATCAACAACCCCAATCAATATATCATGATATATGAAAACAATTATCACCTCTCAAATTTAGCAAGCCTCAATAGAAAATCCAATGCATGGAAAACAATGTTAGGATGATGAATCCTCAGTTACAAACTTACAATAATATCGCAAGCCTCGTTTCTAAAGATCAATGAAGAAAAAGTTTTAGACTAGAATTAGTTCACAAATCACAACACGAATTTAGTGATACAAAATTGAGATCAAACTCTCATACAAATCAACAAAAGATATAAAACAACCATCGTATCCGGTATATCCCACTTATAGCATATGATCGGCAAAAGATATAAAAATCAGAAAAAATGATCAGCAGACGATATGAAGTTAGATAAAAGCGACCCGCAAGGCTGATTATGGTGAATCATTCAAGCTCTTTTTTTCCTGACCAACACAGGTCGCGTGCCAATCGCGTTAGACTTTACAGAATGTGGTAAGAGACCGCGTAAGATGGCTAAAACCGCAAAACCCAAGAATGGGGAATACATTTGTAATAGCTTATCTGATGCTTTTCCAGATCCCACCATTTCTGAAAGAATTGCAATCTGCAGTTAACAATAGCAGTAGTTTAATTATCATGCTTTGTTCTTATTGATTTCTGTTCTTGTTTTGATTATCTGTTTTCGTATGCAATCAATTTGCCAGCTTAATTTGGGCATTTAGCAGATCTTAACGTACATCATCCAGATATCAGAAATTCATGCTAAACAAGACTAGATTCAAGTAAAAATGATCATTAACTAGCAAATCAAAGTGGGAAAAGGATTACCATTGCAGTCAAAGTGGAGGCGCCATACATCAAACAGGTGGTGTGCAACCAAGGTTTACCAGCAACAATGGCATAAAGAGAAGCAATTGATAGTGGCCATGCGAACAGTAGCTCGACCCAAACAAGACCAACGAAGAAATGGGGTTTTTCAGAGGACAAGTAATCTCCGTATTCGTTGGCGTACCAGGTATGGAGACGTACGATGAGGTCCGGGAAGAAACTGGTCGGAAGACAGGTTTGAGCGTCGAGAAGTGGAGCTCCAATGGCGATGATGAGGAAGAAGATGAACAGGATGGAGTCGATTAGCTTCATCATTGCCCCCATTGGATTGATTGAATTTGATTTCTTCTGATCTTTATCTTCAAATTATGAAGTTGAAACTTGAAATTGGTAGGTTGGTGGATATGAATATATTTCTACACCACAACCCACGAGGTCAGATCTGTTTTTGATTATTGTACACATGGTTCACTCTTAATTATTAATTAATCTACTCTGATAAACACGCCGAATCTTTTAAATACATGGTTAATATTCCGGCGCATGGGGTGTTTTTTGGTTTTTTTTTTTTTTTTTTGGGAGGGGCGGTGATAACTTGAATTAGTTTTTGATTCATCAATCGTCAAAGATTTGGGAAAGTGCAGATTTGATAAACAAAATTGATTGTGATTTTGATTTAGGCATACGGTTTGGGAAAAATCATTGAATAAAAAATCAATGAAAAGGTCAAAACGAAAATGATTTCCAAATGTTTCGACTCTCACGGATGGTTGGAACATAGATAATTAATCCCATACCGTGTTTATAAGTCGGGGAAATAAAAACTCCCTCGTTCTAGACACGTGTTGTGTTATGCTACTTATTACTTATATATTTGGTCAAATTATTTATTAGGCTCTAACTTAAGTGGTTAAAGTTTGATACCTAAGACTTCATTAAAATGCGGATGACTTAGGTTTAAGTTTCACCCGAGACATAGTTTTACGTTGAGTAAAGAGTGTTTCCACATAGTAGAGTTTTCTTCTTGATGGTGTTCTTTGTTTTTGTTAAAAGAGTATGAGCTTCTTTTTTACATCTTAATGGCTCTCCCTTGTTCTTTGTTTGCAGGCTCTCTTGATGGACTCCATTTGGATCTTTTTTCTCAGCCCATATTCTTTTGGGCTTGATCCAGCCGCTATGTAACCCATATTCTTTAATGGCACGGTTGGTTAATGGATTCTAGCCGTTGGAGGCTCATGTATTTAAGGGGCGTTAATTGCTGGTTATTAAAAAGAAGATTAATCAAGCACATCTTTTGTCTAGGGTTTGAAACTCTATTGTTTCTCCATCTGTATTTTAGTGTTTCGGTATCCATTATGGTTTTGAATCTTGTTCTGGTTGTATTTTTCAATCTCTTATTTGTTCTTATTGTCCTTTTGATGTTTGTATGCCTTTTGATTTTTGATTAATAAAAGTTTAAATTCTGATTTCTTGACAGTTTTTCCCACACCCACATATAATGTCGTGGCGCGCTCAATTTTTTCATTTACTTCTCAGTATAAACTTGTTTGAATGCCTTTCAACATGTTCTTTTATCTCTGTTTCAATGTTTATAATCGAAACACTAAAATGTGTATGTTTATTTATTTAAAATCAAGCATGTGCAATCCATTGGTGTTTCTACTAGTCATGTATTTGCATATATTGAGCGTGGTTTTTATTAAAACATGTAGGTCTAATCAATTACAAATGTAAAACAGAAAACAAATCTCAATTACATAAAATCATCAAACAAGCCTATTTTTTTTTTTTTTCAAGAAATCGACACACCAACTGTGGGACGATAGATCAAACTATCACACAATACCAAAAAACATAGCTATAGAGAATCCCACAATATTAATAACCGATATAGTTGCTTTGCCAACATAATTAGGCTTATTAGCAATGGCACTTGTTGGGGTTGCAGTCGGTGATGGAAAAGAAGCCGATGATGGTGGATCTGATATTGCTGATGTTGACGGAGATTGAGCCAATCGTTCAACATTAATGTCCACCTTTTGTCCAGCTTGGCAATGACCGGGGACCGCACATAGGTAAAAGTGGTGACCATATGTCTTGATGATGATCGAGTCGTTGCCGGTAGAATGGGTTGCAATGGGTGCAGAGATGTTACATGATCTATAGTCCGCATGTTTGACTTGCATCACATTGTGAAATTGCTTGTTGTATGTGAAAACTAGAATATATAATAAAATAGTTAGCACGATACATGATGTCATTATGAGCTTTATCATGATATTCTGGCATGTTTTGAAAATAAACTATCAAAGATAAGATCATCAAAGATAAGATCAACTTAATAAATCCAAGTTAATGGTCGACTAACTTAAAATTAAAGCACCACTTTCTCACTGAAGTAAATGGAGAAAGAGATTCGTTGGTATTATGAAGATGTGAAACTTCTTTTATTTGTATTGTGTAATTCCTACCGCCTCTATCTAATTTAACATCGGGGTAAACGCTCGTTAGACTTATTTGAATTTTTTGGAAAAGTCAAACGGGGTAATAGCCATTCACAAATACATAATAACAAATAAACAAAAATATTGAGGGCGGCATTGGAGCAACTGATAAGTTTGCTGTTTTGTGACATGGAGGTCACATGTTCGAGCTGTGGAAACAACCTATTGTACAGAGCGTAGGGTAAAGTTGCGTACATCAGATAGCAAACGATCCGCCCCCTGCGCAAACTCAAGAGTTAAAAGACCATCGGGTACGCACTTTTTATATTAACAAAAATATTAAACAAAAAAGTAGAAAAACACTTTATCTATGGGACGGTAATGGAGCATTACTTTAAGAAATACAATTATATAAGTGTGTTGATAAAGAAGCACTACTTTGAGCTTCAATTATTATGACTATAAAACAAATTTATTTTAAAATGTATCGTAACTTGCATAGCTCTGTTCATTACTTAAAAAACAAAAAACAATTAACTAACTAATATGTATCATATTTATAATGAGATTTTTGTTAGATATGTTTGTTTGTTACGTGTTACTCACCAAATGTAATTTTAGTAATAAGATGAGGATATGTTGTTAATTAGATAACTACTTAACTTATGCATCACACCTAAAAGTAATAATTCTTTGAATTCTCTGTTCAAAATTGTTTTCTGTTCATTAAACAACCATCCTATCTACAAATGATAGAAGAATAACCAAGTACAATCAATGTTCAAAATGTATATCACTAACCAAATGGCAAATGCAATCCACCTCAATTCAAAGATACAAAACATAGGAAGAACATGCATACCAATAGTATCTCCAAGCTTGAAGGTTTTAGCTGCTGACCATTGTTTGTAATCAACATTACCAATGGTGGTCCATCCAGCTGATTCTCCGACTGCATACACCGCTCCAATGGCTGTCTCCATCATTGAACCAAAAACCACCATCGCGGTTAACATTGCAACCACCGCCATCTTCACCATTTTTGTTTTGAATTTTGTATCTAACTTGTCTTGATGTGGATTCTTAGTGGTAGCTCACGATTTTATATCTATTTAAAAGTATATATGTATATGTGGAAGTCTTTGTCTTTATAGGTGGTGGTTGGGTCGTTTAACTTAGGACTTCTGTTGGTTATATGATTGTATAGAGTGTCTTTTACTTCTCTAATGAGGCTTAATTCTTAAAATTGGTTTTTAATGTAACGAAAATCTTTTAGTTAAAGCTTTCTAGTATAAACAATTTCATAACTAATTTCATCTTTTTGTACAAGGTATTTTCATTTAGTTTTATATTTGTAAAATAGATTTCTTATTGTATTTTAGAATACAATATATTTATGGTAAATATTAGATTAATTAGTTTTATACTGGTGGAAATATTTGTTGATGACAGCATATGTCAACAATATATGGCATTGATTTGGTAGATGCATAGTGTAGCAAGTAATAAGACTTGAAAGCAAAGCATGTTTTGTTGTCTCAATGAGCATGCACTCCATCTTGTGATGTCATGATTGCATGCTACTATCGACCTAAAATAATTGGTAATCACTCGTCTCTTTTATTTATACGTATGTATAACATAACGAAACTGTGGTCAAACCTTAAATTCTACTAGCATGTACGCTGATACCGTTGTCATACACTACTTGTACCTGAGTGTGTGTATATATACAGAAATAAAAACTGAGTTTTACTTAATCATCATTATCATCATCGTACTCGTATATCACGCCTAAATATAGGGTCTAAGGAGGGTAAGATGAAGACATGCCTTACCTCTACCTCGTATGAATATAAAGTTAATTACAGTAAAACCTCTATAAATTATTAATGTTGGGACCGAGATATTTTATTAATTTAGCAAGTTATTATTATATCGATAAATTAATAAATTATTAGTTTAAAGAGTTGGCTTACGAGAATACAACTCTTCACAACGTTTTGTTGCAATATGAGAATACACTGTCTCAACTCTTAAGTGTAACGAGAAGATTTAAATATGAACTCAATATAGATTTGAAGTTCACAAAAAACAAGTGATTATAAATTTATTTTTTACTATACAATACAAGAATTTTTAAAATATTTTAGTAATTATTAATTTATAGTTTCGCTGAGACCAATATATTTACATTGAAATTTCAAAAAAATTATTATCTTATTATTTTATCGATTGGTGTCTAATTTTATACTGGTCCCAAGTTGGGACCGAACAAATTATTAATTTTATCGAGGTTATTAATTTATCGAGTATTAAATTATAGATGTTCTACTGTACACGAATTGAATGACCAATAGTAACGTCATGTTGCAAGTATGGTCCCTAACTTTAAATATTTTGGAGTGATCTTAATTGTTTCTAAAAGATGTAACATTGGACTGGTTTTTAGATTGGATGGGCATTAGTTTTTGGGATTCTATATATTCTAAAACCCTTTATTTTTAAATAAACATAATACTAAAGTTATGGATCCACCATCTTACATCTAACTAAAATAACATATATTTACACCTATACAACCTATTGTACGTTACACCAGAAGCACAAAATCCAGCTGCATACAAAAGGCGCACCTAAGGTGTGCGCCCCACATCTTTTTTCTTAACGAAAAATCGTGAATCATGCGCACTTCATGTACATTGCTCGCTTTTGGTCAGCTAAAGCACAAGGCTTCTCGCCTTATGGTGCCTAGCGCATCAGACGAAATTTTGTAAACCAAGGTGTCATCCTTTTCATTAACAACCGTTAATCAAATGAGTGTAATGCACATGAGGTTTTTTTTTTCTTTTTAATCTAGGAAGACTATTTGCGTTAAAAAATCCGCTAGTTTAATATATGGTTAAAACATTTAACTGGATAAAAAATATATTTTATATTTGTGGGACCCACTACAAAACCTACCCCACCCCAAGATCTTCTTGGACCTCTTCGGTGCCGGTAAACGAAGTGCAACCGTAGACCATCTCGTTGATGAAGATTCAGAGTGCCCACCGGTTGACAGCATTGTCGTGGACCGATCGGAGGCGACTTCTGGTGCGACGTACCTGTGAGTGCCGACGAAGGAACATGATCAGACCGTTACCGGCTCCGCCACGAACCACCGTTTGCGACGGAGAATGACTAGCTGGTGGCGAGTGGGAGAATCGACAGATTCTCTAGTACAGTGGTTGATGTGGTGTTGAAGAGTAGTGGTATTTAATTGGTGGTGTGAAGGTGGTCGTGTTGGGTGTTTGATTTTGGGGTTAATGAAGAAGAAGGGTTGGTGTATGTGGAGTTGGGTTGGGTCTTAATCAACTTTGCATTTTTTATACAAATAGTCACTCTAAGTTTAAGAAAAAAAAAAAAAAAAAAAAACCTATATACATTGCACATGACTAGTTTAACAGAAAATTTAGAGTATTTGTGAAAAGGTTGAGACGCGTAAGATTTTAAACATAAATAATGCTTTATTGCACCTTTAAAGACAAAATGTAATTTAGTCTAAAATGAATTTAAATTCCTTTATTCTAGTATGTATCTCAATCATGGTCTATCCACTTCAATTCTCCATCTCTCCATCAATATGCCTTGTTCATCGTTCTCCATAGTAACCCTTAGATCGATCCATCATAGGTAAATGAAACCTTGCAACTGGAAAAATAAGTAACCATCGTTCACTATGAACGTTAAACATTGATAAAACCATCTGTCCAATTACAATTTCATTATAGCTTTTTATCCTAAAAAAGCTAAATTCATTAAAATGATTAATAATAGCACTCCACGTCTCCACAATCTCCATTATTCATCATTATTCTGAAAACTTCCAATCCCATGTTTCCAGTTTTGTATCATTTGACTTTTAATGTTTCACCAAGTTGATTTTCACATCATAATATCAATTTCTGATAAATTCACATAAAATTTATTAAATTTCGGTTTCTATCAACTTTTACATAAAAAAAATGTTATTATTACGACATTAACCCTCTAATATACTTGAAAAATGTTTATATTACATTTGAAAGTATAAGCTAACTTTTTTTATAGAGTAAGTTTATTTACTCATACACTTAAACTACTTTTAAACTAATCTACTTCTACCTTTAATTACTTTTCAACTAAGAGACAGTTCCAGATCCTTGACCACTTAAGGCCCAGGGAACGTTTCTCAGATCCACAACCATTTAGGCCCAAGTTCTAGGAGACTGGGCTTCACTAAAAGGTTAATGGCATCCCAAGCCCATAACGGCCCTTTTCTCAAGGGCTGAAATCAAAGGCAGGTTTGGGCCTGTGACAGCGACAAAAGCTCAGGCCCAGACGGGTTTAACTTCTGGTTTCTAAAACAACATTGGAAGCTAATCTGAAAGAAATTTTAGGTCATTTCCATGAGATGGGGCATATCACTAACGGATGTAACTCATCATTCATTGTGTTAAGGCTGTTTGGTTACCTTTTAACAGTCTCTTAATGGTTCAGACCTCTTACTAGTTTAGTACTTAATGGTTCAGACTGTTTTGTTTCGCGAGCAGATGTCTGAATGATTAAGACATTTGCCTCTGAATGGTTAAGCATCATAATGAGTATGAATGATTAAGATCTCTTATCTGAATTAGTCAGACATTTTCCTCTGAACGGTTAAACATTATATTGAATTTTAATATATTAAACCTCTTACTGGTTCAACACTTAATGATTCAGACCCCTGCAGTTACCATTCGAAAGTTGTCAAACAACCCATTAAAACCGAAAATAGAAGACCCTCTATGTATCGAGGAATTCAGGCCCATCAGTCTTATTGGTATCCTATACGTGTATAAATGAAATATATTTGTGGGCTAAGAACTGTAAGAAGAAAAGAAAAAGAAGTCATGCTCTTTAAAGCATATTTTGAAAGAACATTCGACTCAGTGAAATTGCTGGCTCAAAAAGAAATTGGTGGTGGCGAGTCCGGTTGAAATGTAGAGAGAAAAGTGATAAACTAATGTGATCAAATTGGTGTAATCTTTTGTTTTAGATTGTATGTATTTGTTCTAGCCTATGGCTAGTGCTCATTTTAATAAAAAGTTGATGGATGTTAAGGAAAAAAAAAAAAATAAGAGACAAAGCCTCTAAAATTGTGCAACTACCATAGTGCTCATTTGAATAAAAAGTTGATGGATGTTGAGAAAAAAATAAAATAAGATACAAAGCCTCTAAAAATGTGCTACTACTATATTGGTATTAAGTAACATTTTTTGAACGAACAATAAATACTTTAAGTCTGGTCACACGGGTAAATTCATTAACGAAATGTCATTCACGCTTGTCAATGCAGACAACACCGGTGACCCGATCTGCCCACCATTGCAGAAGAAACTCACCATCAAAATGCTCACTTGTTTGTAAAATCTCTTGCTCAATTGAAAATCATGTTAAATAAAACTAGAATTCATGAACTTGGGAAAATGGGTATACCTTCTCACAAATAAGTTGATTTGGGTCTATTGAGTATTGAACGGTATAAAGTAACTTGGTTATCAAATATTATTTCTTCCGTTAAAAAAAGAATAGATATTATTTGTAGGATTTTAGAACCATATTGATATTTTTAAAATAAAAAATAGTAATTGACAAACGACAAACTCATTAACTATGTGAGAAGAATAATTAAATAATTGCATTTATTATAAAGCTTTACGTAGAAAATTTAGTCAACTTCTTCTTGTGTACTAAAAGTCCTATAAATATGAACGCAAAACCTAAGAGATGATCATGAGACCAAACATTTGTTTCATCCACAACTATGGAGAACACAAGGAAATCAAAAGGTCGTCAAAGATTGAAGATGAAGTTCATCGAAGACGACAGGAATCGAACCGTGACATTTACAAAACGTCGCAACGGGATCTTTAAAAAAGCTAGCGAACTCTGCATCCTCACGGGTATTGATATTGAAATACTCATAATTAATCTCTATGGTAAACGTTTTTCTTTTTCTCACCCAAATAACAATTTTGTCGAGACCCAATTTCGGCACCAAATGATATTACCAAAAGGTATACTTGAACCGTATCGTGAGGTTCATATTGAACAGCTTGTCCAACAACTTGACGAGGTGCATCGCGACATGAAAGTTGAGGTGCAACGCGCAACTACTTTGAAAGAAACGAAAGATAATAGGACCGCTAACGTGTGGGAAGAGTCGATGAATGAACTTTCACCCGATGAAGCTCGGAAATTGAAGGAACAATTACGTGAATTGCAGTCTCAGATTTTTAATATCCATAATGAAGAGTTTCAACTACGTGTGACTTCCGTTTCGGATGAATCATCTGCACCTAATGAGATTGAAGCATTTAGTTCATAGGGAGTCATGAGTTCATTGGTATTGTATATCATGTTATGCTTAAAAAACCAATTATATAATTTTATTGTTCTTTTAATCTTTTAGTTTGTTTGAAATTCATTTTTAATTAATTAATGCTTAGAGTGGTGATAATTTAAATGTTCTTTTAATCTTTGATGGCATAGGCCCAAATAAAAAGCAATCACAAAACTTGATATTTGATAACAAACAGGTAGATTTTTTGTTGTGTATAATGCGTACCGATTACAATACTCTAACAACTCCCATTTTTATAATAAATAAAACGTTAATGACCAAATTAACATAATCTTATTAATGGAACTTATTCTCAGACATCATATCATTAAATAAATCTAATCAAATATTAAACAATAATCATCATCACCGTACTCATTATATCCTACTATTAGCAAACTAAGGTAAGATCCAAGGAAGGTAAAATGCAAACTACCTTACCTCAACCTCAGAGTCTTAGAGAGGCTGCTTTTAATGATACGCTGGCATGATGCTAGATTAACCCACCAACCCAAAAATACCAAACAATAATAATAAACCAAACCGACTTGAAACTTTGGCCTGTGACTCATTCGGTTTCAAGTGAATAAACCAGATTAAGTGTAACAATCTTTTGTAATGACAATCATGTCTTCTGAATTCCAAAATTACAAAGTAGATTTATTTACACTATTTGCTTTAATATATTTATATCTATATCTATATCTATAATATATATAAAGCATTTGAGTTTAAGTTAAGAGGTACAAATTTTAAACCATAGCTGCATAGGGTACCGTTTAACTTCCCAAAACTTTAAAACTTCCAGTAACTTACACTACTTTAAAAGTCACAGTAACTTTCCACTAATTTAAAATTTTCAGTAATTTTCCACTACTTTACAATCCACTAACTTCCCACAACTTTAAAACTCACAGTAACTTCCCACTACTTTACAACTCCAGTAACTTCCCACAACTTTAAAACTCTCAGTAACTTCCCACTACTTTACAACTCTCAGTAACTCCCACTACTTTAAAACTCTCATGGCCAAATAACCGACTAACCGTTCCCGCCTAAAAAAAAAATTCCCTCTGTTTAAAAGTTCCAGTAACTTCCCACTACTTTAAAAGTCCCAGTAACTTTCCACTAATTTAAAACTTTCAGTAACTTCCCACTACTTTACAAATCCACTAACTTCCCACAACTTTCAAACTCACAGTAACTTCCTACTACTTTACAACTCCAGTAACTTCCCATAACTTTTAAACTCTCAGTAACTTCCCACTACTTTAAAACTCTCAGTAACTCCCACTACTTTAAAACTCTCATGGCCAAATAACCAACTAACCGTTCCCGCCTCAAAAACTATTCCCTTTGTTTTTACACTTGCCATCCCTTTTTCGTTTCACACATATTACGTTCCCTTGTAACATCTCCAGATGATCTCTTCACTTCAATGAGAAATGCACTCTCGCATGACATTAAACGTCTATTCAAGATGTGAAGATGACAGTTTTGTAACGATTATTTTTATCTCTTTATGTAATTTGATTAGTTATCTATATTTTTATCTATATATGTGAAGACTTTTCTGACCAGGCTGACTTCTGACTCTACAGTAGATGTATCATACATATCATAATTTTGTTGATTATATTTAAGTTTATATGTTTTGAATATATTTTGAAGATCTTTTTTATTACTTACTTTAGATGTGTAACACTACTAGGTAGAAAACTTAAAGAAAAATGAAACAATAAACATAATCAAATTTGTCGTTTCCGCAGCATCGCGCGAGTATATAACTAGTTTATTAAAGACATATATTGATAAGACTATATGTGATATCCCTTGGTAAGTATAATCATAAAATTATTTCATGTAGGTACCACATATATATACAATGGATATTATCACTCTCATTAAACATGTGTTATAGTGTTTTTATGAACATTTAAACCCCTTCCTAATCACAGGGCAAGATGGTAAGACACTTATGTGTACATTGAAACCAAACGCTTTGCTCGAGTAATGTTACTCATATAGCTATATAATCTAGTAAAACCATTAGATTGATTGTGATTTGTGAGATCATGTAGTAATGTGGTTCATTGGCCGATCGACATAAAATGAATTAAAAAAGTTATTTATTTTGTCACACCTTCGTGACTTCACTCCAGGTGGCTGGGAGGCCACACCCATGCTCACACCCGAGACGGTTACTCTATGTGATCAGCCTACGTGAGTACGTAGCAGTGGTAACACCCCTCATCACATGGTTCATGACATAGTTTAAGCGATTACACTGTAATAATCATATTCTAGACATATTTTAGATTTGACTAAGTTTTTTAGTTTTCCTATTGGTGGTTATGAATCTGTTTTAAATCGATTCATTAAAACCAAATTTGGCGTCTATCCTAGGGTACAACAACATGAGTTGTTTGTACCGCTGGTAGGTCATAAACAAATTGAAAATGCAACAAACAGTGCATGCGCATGACAGAAATTTTACGTTCGTTCATTTGATAAATGAACAAGAAATGTTGTTCGTGTGTATAAATGAACAAACATTAATAGAGGCACCGTTTGTTTATTTGTGTTGATGAACGTTCGGTAATGTATTATTTTATGTTCTTTTGTTAATCTTTATTCATTAAATGTGTTCCATACTTTTATATTTTTCATGTTTATTTTATTACCTTAACATTTAAAATAGAAACAAGGAGTAAATAGGACTCTATGGTTGGCCAGTGACACCCTTGTCACAAAAACCAATTTGTTTTAATGGAGCCATATCATTACGTGCCTCAACGATAGCCGTCAACATGTTTGCTCATTGTTACAACAAAAAACAAATAAAAGACTTGAGTCAAAGGATACTACAATAAATATTTTTAAAGAATACTTGTTGCAAACATCTGTTTGAATCACCTTTTTTCCTATATAAATCGTATTTTTATTTAAATTTTCATTCATCTAGTGTACATTCATTGTATTGTGTAAGTTTTGTGTCCAAAGAATAATGAGAGTATCATTATTAAAATAAAAAGTGACTCAATCTACATATTCTTTATTTCGATCCCGTCTCTAAATTCTATAAAAGATGTATATAATTGTCCATTTTAAGCCCTCCATCCTCATTTCCCCACCATAAACTTTATGGAAAGTTAATAATTTATTCTATATGTTTTGGATCACTACAACTACGTATATTACTTTTTGGTTGCAAGTGTAAAAGAGATAAATATTATAAATTAATAAATAAGTATTGTCATTTGTATAAGAGATAAATATGGAGAATGACTTATGAGATTTGTCCAGAAAACTTAGTTTAATAGTTTGGGCTTCTTACCTTCTAATGTGGAGGTCAAGGGTTCGAATCCATCTGCGGGTGGTTTGAAAAACATCAGGAGGTAATGGATCGAATTCGGATTTAACCCGAGTTCGATTCTGATGGGGGCAAAGGTTTACCCATTTCACAGGGTTCCTACGCATCTGGTGTGGTCGTGAATTCTCACGAAGGTCGAGTAGTCGACCTTGATTACATGCCGCGAAAGTGAGGGATAGACGTGAGAAAAAACGCTTTTCCCATCAGGCAACAACGGTTCTGCCTACTCATTGTGGAGCAGTTCTTTCTCGATTTGGAAATAAATGTAAGTTCCAGCAAAGTTATAGAGACAAGAATGATTGCTGTAAGAATTATGATCAACCACACGTAGGATGGATAATGAATATATAATGAATGAATACAAACAGTCCCTTTATTTTAATAAAGGCGAGTTACAAGATAAAATGTGTACAAGAAAATATTTCCTAATAATAATTTTGTATTGTATAATCTTCTCCCTCAATTGAAATTTTGGCGGACCAAGTCTAAGCATAGTGCAAAAAGTCTCCAATTGAGTGCGAGGAAGACATTTTGTAGATATGTCGGGGGCCTAGAGGAGCATATTAGTAGAATATTCACCCGAGGGTACTAGTTTCTAGATGAAATGGTAATCAAGGTCAATGTGTTTAGTCTGCTTATGAGAAACCGAATTATGGGCAACAAATAATGTGCTTTTATTGTCACATAAAAGTGTCGGACGAACAAGTGGTAAGGCATTCAACTCCCGTAAAGATGAGTAAGCTAGACAGCCGGATATGTCATAGAACGGTATTCTGATACGCAACTCGACCCGGAGACGGTTGGTAGTTTCTTAGCAATCCGGGAAACAAGATTTACGCCAATAAAATGTGAGACAAAAGGAAATTAGCCCCTTGACACATCATAAGATCCGTTTGACAGACTAATAATGCACAATTGTAGGAGCATGAAGAGCCTTACTAACCTGATTCAATACATAAGACAAATATGGTATGGTGATGGTCAAATATTGTAGAGCCCCAATTAGAGAGTGATAGAGAAGTACTCACCGATTTAAAATCGAACATGCCTGCTTGAGTAAGAATATCAGTTGCATACTACTTGGATCGAATGACTAAGAGCCCATCAATAGTGTAGGCAACCTCGATCCCAAAAATTAGCGACGGTTACCAATATCCCTAATAGCAAACTCACCACTGAGTCTTGAAACGGAGGTTGTAATAGCTGTTTCATTGTTACCGATGGGGATGAGCTCATCGACATAAAGCAACAAGTATAGAATACTTAAGTCTTTTGTGAAAATAAATAAAGAAGTATTAGAACGACTGCAAACTAATACATTTGCAAATAGAAAGGTGCTTTTAGTTCATGAAACTAAGCAGAAGGGCTTTTCACAAACCATATAGACATTTAAATGATTTATAAACATGGCCAGAAAATTGAGTATTAGTGAATCCCTTGAAATGTTCCATACATACACTCTTAAGTCAACTGACCATTTAAAAATAAGTTCGAAACATCAAGTTGATGTAAACAAAATGCTTGTAAGAGCAAGTGAAATAACAACTTGAACTTCCAATGATTTGACAATATTGCTTAACGTAACCATGAAATTTGAGTAAATCACTAAGTCACCAATATTCATGTATTGTTTTATTTTAGGGGGGGTCCATTTCTACTTGCTTGGCTGCCAAAAACCTAGGATTTGTGGCTGCAGATTTGTAGCCCTTGGGTTTAAGTTCTCTAAGCAAAGAGACATGATAATAGCTGACAAACTGTTACTGTTTACGATTAATCACAAGAATTGCTAGTGCAGTCGCCTCCACATTTTCAAAATTTTGGAGTTTTAGTCTTTTTTTCGCTGTTTTGAACTTCTAATTTCCAGTGGATTGGTTTTACTTCTAAGGCCACTCGGAGTAGCGTCCGGGAAGAAGTGGGAATGGCTGGGGCCAGATGGGAACACCACCCCTCCACCCATTGCCCCATATTCAGGATGGGGTTTTTCAGGGAGTAGAAGCCAGAAGTCACCGAATGGTGGGACAAAAAAAAAGGAGGGGCAAAGGGGGGGAAAGTGGGACGATACTGCGTAAAATGGGAGAAAGTGGGGAAAACTGGGGAAAGCTGGTGTGTCACTGACGTGGAATTGGTAAAGAGTGGAAAACTCCAGGATGACTCCGTGTGGTCTAATTAGTAGCCTTCTTTTATTTTTATCCAAACTTCTAAGAAACTCAAAAACACAGATCTTTTCTGTTTCCTTCTATTTCCTTCCATAAAATAAACTCATGAACACACAATTTTTTCAGTTTTCTTCCATTTCTTTCCTTAAAAAAACTCAGGAACACAACTATTTTTCATTTCCTTTCAATTCCTTTCCTTTCTCTTGTTAAATGAGACTCGGAAATGTTCGTTTATCTGTTTGGGCCGTTTTGTTTTTCAGCTTTTTGATTGGGCCGTTTCACTTTTTAGACTTATATAACGTTTGATTTGTAAAGACAATAAGAGACATTTGGGCCTTTGTAGGGCTTCCTTTGACAAAGCCCATGAGTCTGAATTTAGAACTCAACATTTTTATAAAACTAATTCTTATAGTTTAGGTTTGATGATTTTTTATTAATTCTAATATATATTCAAAACCATGCCATATTCAAATAGACCATTCCTTTTGTAGATGTTTCAATTTTAAATTGACAGAGTCTTAGAATTTCATGAGCTTTATGATAGAGTGACCTTCACTTACAGCATGAAACGATTTAGAGTTTTATGTCGCCATGTCGGATTGATAGTCATTGCTTGTCTTCTATAATTACTATGTCGTTAAATAAAAAAAAGTATTTCTTTACCCTGCAAAATTACTATGTTGTTTAAATAAAAAATAAATTCTTTACCCTTTCATTCGCTGGGGAACTTATGGTGGGGTGAAGGAAGTGTGCCCGTACAGGAACAATTTTTTTAGATGCTTGAAAATTTTAAACTTTTTATATATATTAAAAAAAAGTTATATAAAAGCATACGTAGATAAATGCCCAAATTAATTGCTAATTGTTAACTTTTGATCCACAAGGTATAACCAATTAGATAAAGGTCCAAGTTAATTATAGACAATCTATTAAAGTTTACAACAATTGTTAATTGGTAACCCAATGCCCAAACACTTGTTAAAGTTACTCGTCCGGAAACGTGATTCTATGTCTCGTAAGCATCAGTCTAGATCAAAAACCTGCCCTTTCTCCTCTCTTCACGACGAGTGTCAGCTCCTTCCAGGTACGCCTATTGGCTAGTGTTACTGATATATTATTGAATTATGCCTAGTGAGAAATCCTCAACTCTGTTGATGTTTTAAAGTATTTGAAGCATGTTATTTTATTTTCTAATGCAATAATTGCGCATATGATCTTGTTGGCTATTCTAGTAAGCTTTTCAAAAATGAAGTTGTTGAACTCGTAGTACAATCGGCAATGTCTCAAGAAAGTCTTAGCAAATTGACAATGATAACTATTGATAATGAACTACGGTATAATGTGGATTATGAAGATCTAGTTGCTTTAAAGAATGATATGAGAGCGTCACGATTAATTTAGTTATGTGAACGACATCATTTTGCTACTATGAAGTTGTTGAACTCGTAGTACAATCGACAATGTCTCAAGAAAGACTTAATAAATTGACAATGATAACTATTGATAATGAACTACTCTATAATGTGGATTATGAAGATCTGGTTGCTTTAAAGAATGATATGAGAGCGTCACGATTAATTTAGTTATGTGAACGACATCATTTTGCTACTATATTATTATTTGGACTGTTTATTTACTTAATTTATCCCGGTTGTTGTTGATATGTGAAATTCTTTGATATATAACAGGCATTATTTTGGACTTGCTCACGAAACTCGAATCCTCGAAGACGGACCTGTCCATTTGTGGTTTCGTTTAAAATTTTACGTAGTTGTGTTGTGTTTTTTAAAATCTGTTATGATATTAGGGGTCGTCTCCGAGTTTCGATAATCTAAATCGTTTATCATTGCGCATGTGTCTCCATTTGGATATTGTCAATTTTGCGACGAGGTACGCTTAAGATTTCACATCTGATTGATAGTGAGATTTGACTTTTTTTGTATATGATTTCTGGTATTCAGGATCGTCGGCATTTCGATAGATCAGGCTCAACTGGTTGTCGGGTTGTGTGAACCTGCTTGTTGATAAACAAGAACAATTCTAAGTATTTTACTAATTAAACATCAAAGTAAACACCAAAATGTTGTGCATCAGAAAGCCATTGCTCACCTAATCTTTAAAATTTACAATTGCAAATTGTAATGGTTTAACTTGTAAACCAAGTCTTGAATTTAATCAAAGTAAAGCAATCCATCAAAAAAATCAAAAAGTAAAAGAAACCCCCTTAAAAAATCAAATCTTCTATTTCAATTCAAGCATACAACCTCATAACCTCATGACTCTAACTGTAAGATAAAGGAAAGTAGGAAACCCATCAAACAGTTTCAAAGATTTTCAATTTTCATCAGTTTTGTTACTAATTACTCGTTAATCGTGGTTTCTAGTGTTTTTGTGGGATTTTAATTGTCGTTTCAGTTTGATTAGTTTTCCGTAACGTACACTGAACAATCTCTGTATATAAATGGGAAAACGATCGACATGTTTCCGCACAATCTTCAGACGTCACAAGAATCCCAACCAATCAGAGGTAATTATTATCCATCAGTTTTCGATTCTGATTTATACATTTTTTGACGTTTTTTATTTGTTTTGAATTAAAGAAACTTGTAGAAGATATGCAGAACCCATCAATGGAGGTCCCAACGACATCAATGATCAACGGCAACGATAGTTTTCACTTTCAGGTACTTTTTTGTGTGTTTTTGTTTCTTTACATTGATTGCTTTTAGTCTCATGTTTAGAGGTTTGATTTGTAGTTAGTTTGACTTGAACTTAAAGTCAAATGAAGTAATTTTAGATATTAAGATGCACAAAGTTGTTTCGGTTTTGGAGTGAAATTGGTTGCTATTTTGAATTGTAACAAGAAAATTGTTCATAATCGAACATTCGAGGTCTAGAAAATGTAAACATTTATGGTGAATTTGTTATAGGAAAAGCAACCATTTCGATTTTTTAAAATCGGAGTGATTGTTGCTCTTGGTTTTAGACCCATGAATTCTAAAACTTTCATTTTGTTTTTCCTTCATTCAATATATCATGCATAATTAATTAATCAGCAGGGTTTTTCTATGTCCATTGTTTTATAAAAAGTTAAAGTAGTTATCAGTTTCTGTTAGGAAGATTTTCATGCAACAAGGCAAGAAGGTTGATTTAAAGAAATCAACTATGTCTATTTCCCAAATTGTAGTATTATAATGAAGTTGACTTGAAAAGCCAAACTGTATCTCATTTTTTATGTGGTCGGAGTATCATTAACTGCTTTTGAATTCTAAAATTAATATGAATTATTTGCGCTTGGAAAACTTAGTAACTTTTATTAAACACAAAAATTGTCATTGTAAATAACATCTAAGACTCCACTCGCAAAGACTTAAACTTACATTGGTGAGGTGTACGAGAGGTATCTGACTATGAGGGTGTACGAGAAGTGCGACCATGACCTTGATTTTTATAGACCTAAAACTTTGATTTTTTTATATAAATTATATATATAATTATATTTATAACAATAACATATTTGATTTAGAATCAAAAGCATTTATCTCAATAAAATTGTAACTTATAATTGCACATACCACTCTAAATCTCGAAGACAACCATGCTTAGATCACTACAATAAGGCACAAGGTCATACGCTAAAAATTCACAAACTAAATCAAGAAGTAAAGCCAGAAATATAATTCATGTTGGAAAGTTTTAATTTTGAGAAGTAAAGCAACAAATATTCAAACTCCACAAGTAACAAGTAGAGGAAGAAGTCCTTAAGATACCTATTATCACTATAATAACTACTTGGTTCTATAATGTTTATTTACTAAAATTGACAATTAGACTCGTGTAGGGTTTAACCGGAATATATGTTGTATCTAAATGGCAATTTCATAGAATTTATCCTCTTTGATGATAACGGAACATTTTAAAGTATGTTAAATTAGATTGTTAATTTTAATAATATATTTAAAAAATGTTTAGCTCATAGAGTAATAAATGGCAGGAAAGCCTCTTTGGTAAAAAAATACCTTTTAATGGTTCATAGACTATGAACCGTTAAGAGGTAGCATTTAAGCTATCGAACAACCTTTTAAAAGTGTCCATTGTTTGGTTGGACCCACATAAAAATAATATATTGTTAATATATCATTTCATATTTAACCTACGCGATTTTTTCCATTATTATATGGGCCTCGTTACATAACATGATCGAATATATATATAAACCGCCCACAAAACTAGAACATCGAATTATAAGAACGAATATCACTTTATGCTTTTGCTTATATTGCTTCCAATACAGAAACCAAATGACGTGAAGAGTGAAAAGACTTGTAACATCATAGATAACCACAACTTCTCAAAGGGTTTGCATTCATGGCATGCAAACTGCTGTGATGCCTTTTTAACGGTCAAAGAAACAATACCTAAATCATGCAACCATCATGTTGTCGTTACAAATAGAAGCCAAAACTGGCAAGGATTAGAACAAGATATCACTCACAAAGTTTCCACGGGTCCAACTTACTCGGTTTGTGCTCGTGTTGGAGTTTCTGGGACCTGTCTTCAAGGTGATGCTGAAGTTATCGCGAGTCTCAAACTTGAATACACCAACTCGGGTACCAAGTATTTGAACGTCGCAAGGTACATTTTTATTCTTTTTGAGAAGTTGTGAAAGACGGGTAGGATAACAGGTTAAAACGACTCATTTCTTAACATGTTAAGGGACGACCCTCATCGGATTAGGTTAACATGCAAAACTTGTTTTTGTTTGTTTCAAAAATAGAGAGGTGCTATTACCACACCACCCAAAAGCTAATCTCACACAAGAGAAAATGATAGTTTTACTTATTTTAAACGATGACTTCTAACCTTATTTAAAATTAAAAAAAAATAAATAAAAAATAGTTGAAAAATAGACCTAAACAACCAAATCATATGTAAATTGAAACCAGTTGATTTATTTAATTACACGTGGATCAAAACTCACACATGCCTTTTGTTGTTGTCGTTGTCATTTTCATAGGACCATTGTTTCTAAAGATAAATGGAAGAACTTAGAAGGTACATTCATGTTGTTAGATAAGCCCGACCGTGTTGTGTTTTATTTGGAAGGGCCAGCTTCAGGAGTTAACATTCTCATTGAATCGGTGTTCATCTTCTCGCATGTAAGTAGCTCAAAATTAGCATTAGTCATTCATATGAGATGATGATGATGGTAATATCCTCTCATTATTTCATAACTTTAAAAAACATGTATATCTAAATGAATACGTCAGCCCGAAAAAATTACATAATTTAATATTAATTTTTGTTAATACAACAATAACTTTTTTTTTTTGAAACTGCAAATATATCATATTCGTACTACAAAATTACATTCAAATACTCATTATCAGGATTTGAACTTGTAACCCATCATTTTAAGTGGCAAGGCTTTAAAATGGACTACTTATACAATGATAGAAAAATAACTAAGATAATTAACATTTTACATGTATTTCTTTTATTTTGCTATTAAAAAGGATAAAAAAGTTCGACTAAGCTAGGCTAAAATTTAGCCTAAACTTTATTCCGAGTTATATATTTTAGCTAAACTTAACCTTCCTGCTAACTCTTAGCATAAACTTCAACTTGTGGGCTACATTTTTGCTTAAACTTTACACATGTATTTCATTTATTGTTTTTAGACCTTGTATATCATTTACATGATTTTTTGTGGCCGCAAAAACTTATTAGCAGATTTTAGTTTGAAGCGTTTATTTATACTCTCATAATTTGTTTTTTGTAATGTGTCTATGTTTTAAGTTTAAAATTCATTGTTTATTGTGGTAATTTCTTTAATCAAAATGTTCATACGAATGATTTTTCAGTTTTTGATTTATAAAATTCATTAATAATCAACCTTTACAATCGCATTTGATGTTCGATTAATTAAGCATCTAGGAACCCAAACCGACCTGATGTTTTGATCTTTAAATGTAGACCCATTTAATTTAGCCCATCACGTTTTAATAATGTGCATTTCACTGTCACAAACATTATTTTGTTTTAATCTATATATAGGATAAAATTTCTCCATGTTATACTGATGACACGAACATCATATTGAACCCCGAGTTTGAGGATGGAGTAAATAACTGGTCCGGAAGAGGGTGCAAGATTGTTGTGCATGATTCTATGGGAAATGGCAAAATCCTTCCTAAATCTGGAAAGTTCTTTGCATCCACATCAGAACGAACACAAAGTTGGAATGGTATTCAACAAGATATTAGTGGAAAAGTTCAAAGAAAACTTGCGTATGAAGTAACCGGTTTTGTTAGAATCTTTGGTAATAACGTTACTAGTTCGACCGTCCGAGCTACATTATGGGTCCAGACCCCAGATTCCCGTGAGCATTACGTCGGCATCGCTAAGTTGGTTTCTTTACATAATCTAAATTTAATGTTTATGCGTTACAAGTTTGTCACAGGTGTCAAAATGAGGAAAGGGTCATTTCTTTGCATGCAAACTAGCCAAAAATGATTACAAATTAAGATTAGCTTATTTCCATAATGACCATATGTTCAATAGATTGTGTCAAGATAGGAGAGTGAATGAGTAAACTAGACTCATCAACTTTTTAAAATTGGTTTTCTAATAGATTGAATTGAGCCTGGACTCAGGCTTATATTGTGGTTTATCTACTAAACGAGCTCGTGCGTCGAAGCTCGAGCCAGCTCTCACGAGCCTAAATTGTGTTTTTTATATAATAAATTGTTTTTCTAGTAAATTTTTATTTCTATAAGTAATAATTATTATATATAAAATTTTGATAAAACTAGTTAAATTATTTATTGTGGTATATTACAAGTATAATTAAAAATATATAAAAATTAGTTATAACAATAATTAAATAAAGTAATTAAGTAATAAACAAGTCAAGTTTAACCGGAGCTCAGGATGGAAAATTCTATCTTGAGCCAAGCTCGAGGTTTAAAAAACTTTAAGCAAACCGAGCTAGAGCTCTTTATGTCAAAGCTAGCCACAAGCTCAGAGCTCCTCAATTTCAGTTTAATGAGCTATGTTTGACTTAGATTAACTGTTAGAGATACAAAACATAAACTAAATCACTCTTGTTCTTGTTGTGTTTGCTTGTTTGTTATTGAAGTGCACAAGCAACGGATTCGGATTGGGTTCAATTACAAGGAAAGTTTCTTCTAAACGGTTTACAATCGAAGGTTGTGATTTATCTCGAAGGTCCACCTTCAGGCACTGATATTCTTCTTGACGGCTTAATGGTTAAGCACGCTGAGAAAACACCTCCGTCACCCCCACCCGTCATCGAGGTCAACATTAAAAAATTCTTTACATATTTTACTAAGTTTTTTTCAAACTTATTCAATAATCATTTTCAAGGTTGTCTCTAATAATATTTTAAATGTGTTGTGCGACTATTAAAGATGCATCTCATATACATCAAAAATATCTTTTAAAATATAAAATTGAGTTAACGCTTTAATAGTTTATGAGTTCATGGTCTCTGTATCTTTTGTAAATGTATTAAAGTTTTAATAAGTTAAATGGTTTTGATTCTAAATCGTAGATGTTTCTGTTATAAATATAATTGTATTTAAAAAAAAAATTTAGGCCGCAAAAATCGAAAACTTATGCGGTCGCACCACTCGTACACTATTTTATCTCTCCTGACCATTTTCTGCATTACCTTAATCTACAGGATCCAGATTATGGAGTTAACATTATCACAAACAGTAATCTAAGCAATGGAACAAACGGGTGGTTCCCACTTGGTAATTGTGTGTTAAATGTTGTGACCGGTTCACCTCATATACTCCCACCGGCTGCAAGAGACACACTCGGACCACACGAACCATTAAGTGGCCGTTGTATACACACCACTAACCGTACTCAAACCTGGATGGGTCCGGCTCAAATGATCACCGACAAAATAAAACTCTTTGTAACTTACCAAATATCAGCTTGGGTTCGACTTGGTCCTGGAGCCACTGGTCCTCAAAATGTAAATGTGGCTCTTGGGGTTGATAGCCAGTGGGTCAATGGTGGTCAGGTTGAGATTAGTGATTCTAGTCAATGGCATGAAGTTTGTGGGTCTTTTAGAATTGAAAAGCAACCGGCAAAAGTGATGGTTTATATTCAAGGTCCAGCTGCTGGAATTAGTTTTAAGGTTGCTGGACTTCAGATCTTTGCTGTGGATCGCGAGGCCAGATTTAAGCATTTAAAGAGGCAAACCGATAAGGTAAATTATGAAATATGGGTGTTAAATGAGTTGTTTGTGGGTTGAATTTGACCCGAATATGAGAAGTTTTACACAAATCTCAACCATTACTCGGACTAAAAAAATCATATTAGACACGTGATCCTGAATATAACACGTGAGTCGTGAATATATGGGTTGACATGATAACACATAATAATTTTCTAACTTTTTTTTGGCATATTTATTTTCAATATTACAATACAAAATACAAATGTATATACTTACATAAATTTTCTGGATTACTTTTGAGTTTAGGTTTTTTATTTGAATGATTACCCTAATTAGACGTCAAAACACTTTAGTCAAAACAATATAGTGTCCAATACGGGTAGGCTTTCTTCTAAGAATGAATTCTTGATTCTTTAATGAACACTAAAAAAAACCTACATCTGTGAATTTTGTGTTTAGTTCGTGAGCTCATCAATAATAATTTATACTAGATCTAGACCCAAATTTTACCTCCTAATTCTATTAGATTAATCTTATTATTATTAAAATAATGTTACTTTTTAAATGGCTTGTAGCGGTATTAAAGTTTGTACTTTGTAGTAATTTTTTTTCTGAATTTGTTTAAAAGTGTAGATTTAATATTAGGTTTACTCGCCATTCAAGTTAGCTGTTTTAATAAATACTTATATTATTATTGAAATATTAATTTTTTTTTATAATAATGATCAACTTTAGCTCGGAATTTGCCATTTTTAAATTGGACACCACCAATTGGAATTTGCATACTAATTTATGTTTTCTTTGTGTGTTCCATAGATTCGTAAACAAGATGTAACTCTAAAATTCTCAACCCCTGATTCAACCAGTATGTACCCAACAATGGTAATCGTCAAACAAATTCAAAACAGTTTCCCTATTGGATCGTGCATAAGCCGCTCAAACATCGATAACGAAGATTTCGTTGCGTTTTTAGTCAAAAATTTCAATTGGGCCGTGTTTGGAAACGAGCTAAAATGGTACTGGACCGAAGCCCAAAAAGGAAACTTAAACTATCAAGACGCTGATGATCTATTAAAATTATGTGACGATAACAACATCTCGGTTCGTGGGCATTGCATATTTTGGGATGTTGATAATACGGTTCAAGATTGGATCAAGAACCTTAACAAAACTGACCTCGACACCGCAGTCCAGAACCGGTTGACTAGTCTACTAACCCGATACAAAGGAAAGTTCAAGCATTATGACGTAAACAACGAAATGCTTCATGGTTCATTCTACCCAAACCGGTTAGGCCAAGACATACGCGCCAACATGTTCAAAACCGCAAGCCAGTTGGACCCTTCACCCACATTGTTCGTGAACGATTACCACATTGAAGACGGGTGCGATACACGATCCACACCTGAGAAATACATTTCTCAAATTGTTGACTTGCAACAACAAGGCGCGCCTGTTGGTGGGATTGGGATCCAGGGACATATTGATAGTCCTGTGGGTCCCATTGTTTGTTCAGCTCTTGACAAACTGGGAGTCCTTGGACTCCCAATTTGGTTTACAGAGCTGGATGTTTCTTCAACTAACGAGCATGTTAGAGCGGATGATTTGGAGGTTATGTTTCGTGAAGCTTTTGCGCATCCGGCGGTTGAAGGAATTATGATTTGGGGGTTTTGGGAGTTGTTTATGAGTCGAGAGAATTCGCATTTGGTGAATGCAGAAGGTGACGTTAATGAAGCCGGTAATCGGCTTCTTGAGCTGAAGAAAGAATGGTTGTCGCATGCTCATGGACATGTTGATGATCAGGGTGAATTCAAATTTCGTGGGTTTCCGGGTGCTTACGAGGTTATTGTTGTTGCTGAAAAGAAAACTGTCACGAAATTTGTGGTCGAAAAAGGTGATTTTCCGACGGTGGTGCCTATAAATTCGTGAATCCTTAAGCGATTACATATGTTTTTTTTTTAGTATTGTCGGTTTTCATGGTATGTTTGTCTAACGTGGTGTGGTAAACTTTGCTTAAATAAGGTGATGAAGTAAATGATTTGGAATTGCAATTACTTATATAAGATAGTCATATAACAATTTATATTTAGACGTGAGAGTAAGGCTATTCATGAGCCGAGCCGAACCAAACACAGGTATGCTAGAACTTGGTTCGGTTTGAATCTACATAATCGAGCATGAAACTGCTGCTCGAAAACGGTTTAATTTTAAACCGAGTTGCTTGGTCTAGTTTGAATATGCTCGATTTCATATCAGAAATTGGTATATCCAAATTTAAGCATTTAAAGTTTTATAAAATATTTCCATTCAATCATGTATGTACACAATTTGGAAAAATATTTGTTTTGAGTGGACCTCTATCCTTTATAATGGATTTGGGTTATTAAAATTTAATTAAGATATAAAAGGTACTTGTTCTTGATTGTTTTCGATAGACATCTAATCATTATATTAAAAATCTTATATATATACAGGGAATGGTTTACGTAAAAAAGAAAAAAACTGTGCGAACCGTAGGAAGCCATAAGAATATGACACGTGTCATCAAGATAAGGGTAGGAACGTCAAAAAAATTTACAAACCCAATCTATCATCTATCATATATATATAATAAATAAATAACTTTGGGAACACTTAGCATAATTGTAGGCCATCCCCAATTCTCTTTTTCTGCTAAAAATTAAGAAAATTGAAGTGTGAATGAAAATTAGGTGGAGTACAGAAAGAAAGACCGTTTCGGTAAACACCAAATTGCAACACAAATATAAGCATGCATGTCCCCAAACATAAAAGAAACCAATTTCTCAATACATGAAGGTTGAAAATTACATGAATTGAGCATGTAAAGAAAGTTGATTAAATGAACCATTCTCTTTAAATAGCAATAAGCAATATACAATTAGAACACCTGGATGGCATCAAAATTGTCTATGGAAATATTTTTACTATCCTTTAAAAATAAGGAAGTTCACATTCTATGCATCTTGAACAAGAATGGAAACACAGACTTTTGTTGCAAACTAGCAACTAGTACTTTTACATATGCAATCTCTATACGACATGTATATGAACTTACTTATATAACTTAACTAGGTTAGAACCTTCGTAATACACGAATTAAAAAAAAAAAAAACTAATAATAAAATATTTAAATACTAAAATAAATATTACATGTGGGAAAAAAATTAGATAGAAATAAAAGATTAAATATGACAAGTAAGAAAAATAAATCTTGACGTCACAAAATTACAACTCGTGACATCAAACAATTCACACAAGTCTATAATTAAAAATAAGATTTGATTATATGTGTGTCTATATATTTAAAGCTCAAACTTTTACCATTGTAATATTTAAGTTTGTAAATTAATTTTGTTTCTAATTAATTTATAGATGGCTTTCTATTTCCAGTTGATTAAAATTAAATGTAAATAAATAAATGTTAAAGATTTAATATGAGAGTTGCGAGAAAAAAACATGAAAGCCATGACAGAATAACACATGTCCTCCTACACTTTTTTTATTATATAACTAGGTTAGAACCTCTGTATTATACAGAATGAATAACAAAAACTGAATAATTAAAAAGTTAAATAATAAAATATTAATTATTACCTGTGGAAAATATAGTCAAATAGACATATAAAAGATTAAATATGACAAGCAAAAACAAAAAAACCAACCTCATTAAACTTTGAGCCGTTACCTAAACAATTAACACAAATCTATTGTTATAAAATAAGATTACATTCTATATGCATCTATATATTTAAAGTTGTTTAAACTTGTAACATTTAGAATTTGTAAATTAATGTTGTTATTTAATTGATTTATAAATGATTTTTGTTTTTAGTTGTTAATTATTATTAAATATCAACAAATAAATATTACAAATTTCATATGAGAGAAGTGGGAAAAAAATAAAAGAGAGCACCACAAAGTTATTTATCTTTATAAATAAAAAAAAGTTACAAAAATCAAAGTCAAAATTTCTTTTGAATAGCAAACTCAGGCACACCCATATAAGCTACTCTTAAATTCACATCAAACGTGTCTTAAACAGGATTTGAACCCTCAACCTCAAGTTTAGAGACACAACTTATGGGTTGTTTGATAATTTCTGAATTGTAAGTGCTAAACCAGTAAGAGATTTGAATTATTAAGTACTGAATCAGTAAGATGTCTGAACCATTAAGATGTAATATAATGCTTAACCGTTCAAACGAAAATGTCTGACCCAATTTAGATAAGAGGTGTTAACCATTCAGAGACAAATGTCTAAATCATTCAGACATCTGTTTACGAAACAAACACTCTAAGCCATTGAGTGCTAAACCAGTAAAATATCTCGTTAAAAGCTTAAGAGCCCACCTTACGTCCTTTAACCTTCAAAGTCAATCGACGCTCATCATTCGAAATGTGACCACAACTCTACGAGGCTGATCTACTAAAAGTCAATTGACGCTACTCATTCAAAATGTCAACATAGTCTTCTTCCTTCTTCATTAACATTGATCGATTCACACAATCGGTTCCACACTTTCAATGGTGAGTTTTCCAATTTATTCTGTTCATCTGTTTATTTGATCCTTTCATTCAACTTCATACATCTAAATCCTCTTCATTTGCTGTAATTTTGGCTAATTGCATACAATCACCCCTTTTAATTTCTTATCACCCTCTGTTAATTGTAGGTGTTTTGATTGGTTTACGTGGCGTATTGTTTTGGTGTGGACTGTGCCACTGTGGTATATGAAAAATTCGACCAAATTTCGGTTGTCATCTGTACGGTTTTCATCGAGATACGAAATATACTCGAATTTTAGTTTTGTTTTGATCCAGGATCCCAAATTTGACGTAAGTGAGGTAACGGTATGCGTATTTCGTCTTCAATTCCTCACACTCATATATAATTTGCTGCAAAAATACGTAGATATAGTATTTGCTCATTTAATTTTATATATTCATGTAATTTCATAGAATATGGTTTGTTTTGGGGAGCTATCAAAAGAAGTTCTAAATCTAAGTTGTGACATCTTTGAATAGAAAATTACATCCTCAAAATGCATGATTAATATTGTGATTTGTGATCTACTTTGAAGTGGTGTGCAAATATGAAATTAGGATTCCTTAGCTTATGTGACTGTTAAAGGTGAATTGGTGGTGTTTATGTTGTTATATTCGTAATTTTGACTTTTTTTAGCATAATCTGCAAGGTTGATGGTACTTTGTAATCCCTAGGTTATGATTTCTATTTCTTCTTCATTGATGCATTACATTGTTTTGTGCTTACAGAGTATTTTATGTTGTTGTTGCCCTGATTTTGAAATTTGTAGCATGATATAACAGAATGGTGCTTTCGGTTATGTTTAGTTTTCTCATCTGTATTTGATGATATTTTTGTCGTTATTTCTGTATTCATAGTAATGACGCATAACACTTTACATTGTTTTTGTGATTACAGATTCAATTTTGGCACCAGTTGCATTTGATATAATCTACTAGTTAACATAGATTATGACTAAGTTTAGTTGCTGTTTTTGCAAGGCAACTTCCCCAACCAAGGGTGTTAATAAAGGTTCGCAGTCAAATTATAAATCGAATTTAACGTGTATCAAGTAGAGTTTCATCAACTCCTTTTTACATACGCGTTTTCAATGCTAACCGTTTTGTTGGAAAATTTCAGCGAACAATCGGGGAAGCGACCGTGATGTTTGTAATAGTATAGGTAAGACCAATTACCAGACACTAAATTTGTAACTTTATGCAATAATTTCATACTCTTTGCATGTGCTTATGTGATAAATATTTCATTCATGAGTGTACATTGATCTATGTCATTTGCTTTGGAGATATCAAATCATCAATCATAAGGGTTTTTTTGTTTTTTTTAATTTGGTTTTATAAAATATTTTGTTGCGTGACAATCAAAATGAAAATGTCTCCACTTGAAATTTTATAAGTTGGTATGAGTTTTTAACAAGGTAATATATTATTGCAGAACTTTTGGATGTTGAGAATATGAGATTCTATACATACAAAGATTTGCAAGTTGCTACCTCAAATTTTAAACCAGAAAATAAAATAGGACAAGGAGGTTTTGGTTCCGTTTACAAGGTAACTTTCAAACATTGTAGAACACCGGTAAGGTTGCTGCTTTGTGACCTTCAGGTCTGTGGGTTCAAGCCGTGGGATACAGCCTCTTACACAGATGTGTCTGGTAAGGCTGCATACATCATATCGCGAAGCGATCTGGCTTTTCCCCAGACCCTGCGCAAAGCGGGAGCTAAGTCAGGTACTGGGTACGCCTTTTTTATACTTATATCTTAAGTTCTTAACAACACTTGTTGATTATTAGGGAATACTGAAAAATGGCTTGGTAGTTGCTATAAAGGTTCTCTCGCCTGATTCAAGGCAAGGCGTGCGTGAATTCTTAAATGAAATAACCGTTATTTCATACATACAACATGAAAACTTGGTAAATTTGCATGGTTATTGTGTGGAAGGAGATCATAGAATCTTGGTTTATGGTTACCTTAAAATTGGTAGTCTAGATCAAACCCTACTTGGTAACCTTTTTTATTACTCTCTTTTCATTTTTTATGTGTTATCATTCTTTTCGTGTCTTATGTTTTTTTTTTAATTTTTGGTTTCATCATGTGTAGGAAGTGGTCATTGTAATATAAATTTTACATGGGATATAAGAAGGAAGATATGCATAGGTGTTGCAAAGGGGCTTGCGTATGTACACGAGGAAGTAAAACCTCATATTATTCATAGGGATATTAAAGCGAGCAATATTTTGCTTGACGAAGACTTTACACCAAAAATTTCTGATTTTGGTCTTGCAAAGCTTTTCCCATCTCATTTGACTCATGTTAGCACGCGTATTGCAGGAACTCAGTAAGCTCATCACCTTTCATTATTTATTATTGGCAAATTGGATATTAATAATTAAAACTACGACATATTGGCTTATTATAATACATTCTTGCAATTTGGTCGATGATAATTCATACTCTCACTTTTGTTCCCATGGGTAATCCTGGTAGCATAAACATAATTTATTTACACTCGATTTCTATTGGATTTCACGCACAATGATGATTGTGAACAAAATAAGAAAACATACAAGTGAGATGAGTGTAAATCATTGGTGATTTAGTACTGAGATTATCCTTTTAAATATCTTCATTATAGGTCATTTTTATATTTATTCATTTGGCAGAGTTTTATCTTTTTTTACTATTTTACTTACTGGTTGTGCTAGATTTAACTTATAAAAGCGTTTATCTGATTTGCAAAATCAGCTATTACTGATTTGATAACAGATAAAGTTTTTGATTATCTGTTTTTTCTGCAGTCAATTAATCAACATTACATTATCACTTTTGTGTAACAGTTTCATAGTAGCTGCAACAACTTCATTATCTTTTTACATATCTTAACCCTTTCTCAATCCTTATTTGATTAAATTCATAATCCCATTTCATAAACTCTTCCATTTAGATTCACAATTTTTTGTATCTATTATCTCCATATATATTAGATTTTTTTCCAACCTTTGACAACAAAAGCACATCCAAACAGTATTGTCAACAATTCTTTTTGTTTTACATCGGTTTTAATTTTATTTATTTTTTATTTAAATTTCTTAATGGCTTTTGCAGAGGCTACTTGGCCCCTGAGTATGCAATAAGAGGCCAATTAACAAGAAAAGCCGACGTTTACAGTTTTGGTATTTTGCTTTTGGAGATTGTTTGTGGAAGACACAACCAAAACCGACTGTTACCTGTTGAAGAACAATATCTTCTCGAATGGGTATACATTTCTTCATTTCGTATTAAATAAATTTTTTACTTTTCTTTCTAAGAACTAGTTTGATTATATAATGTAGAGTAAAGTGTTTTTGTCCCTGTCTTTTGGTCACTATTGTCATTTTAATCCAAAAGTTTATATCTCAACATTTTTGTCCTTAAGGTTTACATTTTAATACCACTTCGGTCCAGTGGCCTATTACTGCTGGAAAATCTGTTAACTCCAAGGGTATTTTTGTCAATTTAGTTTATGTACAAGACATAAATGCAGGTTTACAGGTTTTAACTTTTAAGCATATAAAAAAATAAATATTTTAACCTTTTTTTAACAACTAAAAGTTTAGAGATATAATGGTGCTTCATTTTTTATTCAATAAATTTTTTTTATTTAGGGCTTTTTCTTATATTTTGAAAATTATTTAACAATTTTTATCTAACTTGTATCTTAGTTAAAAAGACTAAAATACCCCTCAAGTTAACAGACCGATCTCCAACGGTGCTGTTGAACTTAAATGACAGTAAAAAGGAAATAGGGAAATAACTGATGAGATTTAAACTTTTGGATTGAAATGGAAAAGTTGACCGAACCACTTGGACAAAAATATTGCTTTACTCTATAATGTATTGCCATTATGTTTATTATTATTAGAATCATTTCTTACTTGGTGTCCTTGCTACAAAGAATTGTTGATACTGATTTTGATTCACAAGATTCCCATATTTTGTGATTGTGAAAGGGAACTTATGACATTTAACTAATAAGTAAAAGATTTTAGTGAACTTTTAGTGTAATTTAGCCGAAAAGAATCTTGGTTGATCTCATTAGCATATAAATACAAAGAAAAAGGTGAAACAAAATTGAGTATTATAGAAATATAGAACACGAAAAATACATGATATGTTTCAGTACCATGTTACCAACTTACCATGTTAATTTGGGTGTTAAATGGGCTGTGTTCATGCGTTGGTGGGTTGAACAAAACATATGTCAGGAACCAAAGTTTACGAGACACATGAACCTGAGCACAAGTTTACATAGTTAACATGAACACGAAGTGTTTAATCGGAATTATATTAACTGTATATTAAAAATTCCTTTAAAATGTATTATTTCATATGCTCATTTCTCTTTCACTCATAAAATTTGACAATAACAATACAACACGTACGTACCATGAATAGTGTTATGACATAAAACACATAAAACACAATTAAGAAAATAAGTACAGAACTAAACGAGTTAAGCGGGTAAACCCACTATGCCGATTTAAACACGACGTGTATGTGGGTTCAAGACAAACCCATTTTTGGTAAATCTGAACTTGCGGATATCATGTTTGGTTCATGTTGTGTGATCATCACTCATGGAAGACATAACATGAATATACTCCGTCACTCTTTTCAGGTATGGCATTTGTATAGGGAAGGTGAGTTGGAAAGGATGGTTGATACTAAAATGGAAAACAACGTCGATATTGATGAGGCTTGTCGATACTTAAAAATCGGTCTTCTTTGCACCCAAAGTCTGCCTAAACGCCGACCATCGATGTCCATTGTCATGAAAATGCTAAACGATGAGATGGGATTTGATGATAACGATTTATCTGATCCGGGATTGTTATCTGAACTAAAGAATTATAAAACCAGTAAAAGTGACACATCGGGTATATCATCTAGTGGTTCAAAACAACATGACGATTCTAAGTCGTATGGAAACACGATAACATCGTATCCTACTATGACCTTCACAACAATCACTTATCGATGATGATGAGAATGTTTGCATTCGAAAGTATTGTAGACGTGTTATTTTTTTAGATGTATATGTATATATAGAAAATGCTAACATCATTCTTGGCATGTTTTATTTTGTTTTGATTCCTGATTTTGTTGAGAAAATCGTGGTCTCCATTGTTATATTATCGTTTATATCCATTTTTAGTAGTGTCGTGAAATGTTTCCGGCAAAGAATTGAAGTAGGATAATATCGATGTCTTGAATATGGGTGTAAACGAGGAATGAGTTGCCTAAGCATAAACTTGGCTCGTTTTGTTCTGAAGAGAGATAGCTAGAGCACCAGTTGATAGAAATCTTTCATGGTCGTGATCGGTGGTTTATTAATAAATGGTGTTATGGTTAGTTTTTTTCAATGTTTCGTGGCTGGACCGGATGTCGAAGTGGTCTTCTTATAGGTAAGAGGTTGTACCGGTCGGACCAAATTTTAGAACCAGTGTGCTTATAGATGTTCATGTGGTTCCTTTAGAAAGTGAAAAAGTGTAAAAAGTTAGGTCAAAAGTGTAAAAAGTCGGGTCAAACATTCCGGTTGCATTAAAACCGTCTCGTCGAACCCTAAATAAACCTACTTTGGTATAGCTTTTAGGTGTTTAGATTTTTGTTTTTAAGGTTATATTTCAATTTAGCATATATATTTAGCCTTTAGGGTTTAGTTTTGGGGTTTAGCTTTATGTTTAGG
>WOUH02000045.1:3185603-3203219 GCA_009936405.2 Stevia rebaudiana | reverse complement strand
AAAACCACGTTAAAAGTTTTTATATACATTTTGCGTTTATTAATTTTTATTTTTTTACGTTTATTATTTAATGAAACGTGCCTTACATAGTTAAATACAACTTTTTCTAAAATCATCATATACCTTTTTTAATCATCTGTTTTTTTAAAGTATCTTTTCAGCATTTTTTATTTTATAAACTTAGTTTAAAAAGAATTGATGTATTTTTATTTTTAATTGATAGTTGATATATTACACAAGTAAGTAATTTTATTTACGTATTAAACAAGCCTAACGTTAAAATTAGTATACACTCAATATGAGTTTAAGTTTAAAACCTTTTATTTATATTATTCACTTCTAATCCTTCACCTTAGAAATTTGAATGATGTTAAACCGACAAAGCAATATATTTTTTGTTCCAAAACCACTCACCTGAAACCCTCCGAAGACGAGTACCCACAGGAAGATGAGTATCTAACAAAAGAGGAGTACCCCCTTGAAGTTGAAATATGACCAAAAGATGATTGCATATAATATTTCCATATTAAATTCATATATATTATTAAAAAAAGCATAAACCGATTTTAGAAAAATTTTTTATCTTGCTATATATTTAAAGCATATTTCATTAAATAATAAACATAAAAAATAACAAACTAATAAACGCAAACTGTAAATAAAAACTTTAATTGTAAAAATATTGTTGCTACATGTCACACCCTCAAATTTTCACAGCGGATGACACCGAAAATGAGGGCGGGGCGGAAGCATAACATACTTGTGCGAAAGCTTAATTTATTTAGGTGCAACAAAGCACAATTACAATACATAAACAAGTTTTAGAGTTTTAACAAAAGTTAAATGCATGCAAGTCCCTTCTCGAATCTCCTAGTCTAAACGAGCATCTTGATTACCTTAGAAAACATAATTAAAGTGTCAGCACGAGGTTGGTGAGTTTCAGGTTTGTATCAAAAGAGTTTCAAGCGTTAGTTTCAATAAGTTACAAGTTGGTTTATTGGAGCATATTTAAACATGCATTAAGAAAATGATAGCTAGTCATATAATCACATTACTATAGCGTACCGACCCCGAAGCTGACATGTTTTTCCTTAGTGTTGAATTTCTACGCCAACAACAACCTGTTGTGTAAGCCAATATCGCACCCCGCGTGACCCAGTCACCGGAGTGGGGCTTGTCAGGCCCAATAGTATTATCTCATATTCCCCCACTACAATATACGTTTAACGGTCTGATATAATGCTAAGGACTTTAAATGTGTAAAAGCTACACTAAGTAATGATTAGTTCTTAACCAAGTCAAATATATCCAAATATGTTTGCAAGTAGGTTCTCACCCCAAAAGTTGAAAACAGTTAAAAAGTAAGTGGCACTGTAAACTCATATTGATAGTTGTTGCTCTTATGATTCGAAGATTGTTTGTATAGGAATCCCTACCGATTCCTACAATATTAAGGATCTGTTTGAGTTGTTTTGAACTCTCAAAGTCCACAATATATATTTTTTATTATACTCAGGGAATTTTACAAATTCATGAGTTTATAAATTTATGTTTTGGGCTAAATTTTTCGTTGGGTTATCTTTGGATCGGTTAGGTGTTTGTAGCTTCTCAGTGGTTTTTTTTAAAGGTATAAAAACTAACTTATGTTATTTTCTCAAAAATATGTTACATAGTCTTAAATTATATTCTAAGTATTTTTAGAAAACTTTGGCATTATAACAATACGTTTTTATATAATATCCATTTTAAATCGCAAAACGCATTTTGACAATTATCTAAATTCAAGGGGTCACTTTTGAAAATTAAACATACTATGGGTTTAATTTTACATATATAATTTCAAGTTTGCAAAATAATACATATCTTTTAAAAATTGTCATTTTTGATAAAAAGTTGTTTTGTACTAATTTTGTCATTTTACTAAGTTGAGGGACCAATTATGTCATTTATCAATTTTTATGGATTAATAAGTAATTATAAAATCTAAGATCCCAAATTGGTCCATAACTTTCCTAACTTCTCATTTTTGGTAAAAAGTACATTTTTACACTTTTTATATTTTTGATAACATACAAGGAGCATTTACGTAATTTACTCAAATTATCAGTCACTTTATGACACATTTTCATTCTTATGTTCAGATACCACAGTTCAGTCCACTAGTTTCATGAAATGGCAGGTTTGGCCCTTACATTTTTACAAATTTCCAAAATTTCCTGTTTCGGATCTATGACTTCTGTTATATTTCTAACATAATAAACAGGTTTAGAAAATTACCGAAATTTACAGTCTACTATTTTAACATATTTTGAACAACGTTTTAGTTTTACAAATTTTATGAGTCGAAACCTAAACTAGTTAAAAACACTGATTGAGTTCGAAGGTACAAAACTGACACATTAACTTATTTTGAGTATAACGAACTGGTCCGACCATGTTAGACCGGGTTCTTGTAGTCTTTGGAAATCTAACTCAAAATACGCAGTCATGGGATCCAAAAATAATTTTTATAAGAATGTTTTTCAAGTAAGTTTGTTATGTTTTCTTGTAAGTTTATCTCATGAATCTTTGTTTAACTTGTGTTTAAGTGTTATAAGAGTGTAAACAAAGTGTTTGGAGTGGATCCTTACTTGTAGATCGTAGGGAGAAGGCGAGAATCTTTATGATAACTTCAAATTGTGATTCTTGAACTTGTTTTCTTGTTTCCTTCGTGCTCACCGGCTGCAACCGACTTGTGCTTGTAAGGAGGCTGAGTGGGGGTGTCGTGAGGGTGCAAGAGAGGTGGTTAGGGGCTGAGTTCGGTGGTGATATGAAGGTCTGATGGTGTTGGATGGTGGTTAGTGTGTTTGTTGGGTGTTAGACTCAAAGTGAGTTCTTTGTTAAGGTTGGTAGGGAATTCGGTTGTAGGGGGATGGAGTGGACCGAAAACATTTTTGCTTACCTATCTTAATCCTCACTTGATGCTTAGAGGAGTCGAGTCAAAATATTGCTTTCTTGGTTAGACACAAGGCAACCCATTTTTGGGTGTGGAGTGTCTTGGTTAGTGAGTTGGACATGGAGAAAAGGGAGTGGTACATTGAGGGTTTGGAGGTGGTGACGGGGAGCCGCAAAAGTAGGTGGTTGGGTGGAAGAGTTGGTTTGTTTGATGGGTAAAAGAAGGTGTGTGTATGTCATAGAATGTGTATGTATGCATATGTATGTATGCGTATTATATATATATATATATATATATATATATATATATATATCATAGTTTATAGATTTTTTTTAGATTTATAAGTTTTGTTGGTACACTTGAGTTTTTATAATGAATATTCTCTGGTGTGGTCGGGTACTAATGGCCCAAGTTTATTTAACAAGAGGTTTACATTTAATGATAATAAAAGTAACATACATCGTCTTGTAATGAGACTCGATAAAGATTTTATCTAAAATTTCGGGATGTCACACTTCACCAGTTTAGCAACTGCTTGGATGATTACTGAAGATCCCATTTTGTTTCTGTTTTATGTTTTGTATGTATATTGTATTTGTTAAATGAATAGCTTTTGAATTTGGTGTGTTTGACTAACTATTAATTATGTCGATACTGTCAGTATCGAACTACCATCGGTATTGATAGTATCGAACAATATTCGAAATTTAGTTGTATCGAATGGTCAATACTGATAGTATCAATGTTAATTCAATACTGTTAGTATCGATAATGTTACGTTATATATAGATTTAGCTTTGAATTTGTAACTAACAACTTTTTACAATGATGTAATATTGAGAAAACATGCAAATTTCTCAAAACTCATAAAAGATGAAATTGTTATACATGTGTAATAATGACATTTATAAAAAGAAAAACAAAAATTGGGTCTGTTTTGACGAGTTATATCGGGTTATTACAGCTATAGGTGGTAATTTCTTATGCCATTCCCTATATATTTACATATGTAACAGCCATGTTACATAGGTAAAATCATTTGAACACCCATAAGTTACACCTGCACTTGAGAACTTCTTTACTAGAATTGTTTTAGAAAAAGTCTTGAGTGCCATTTTAATATATTTTTTTTAAACTGATGAATATTGGTATAAAACTTACCATATTTAAAAAAAAAAAAGATAATAACAATTTCTCATATGGGTTTCTTAAGTTTTTTCATTGAACTTGGGTTTCCATATTATACTTTCATTGAACTTGGATTTCCATTTTATACTTTCCCTATATATAAGGAGGGTTGGGCTTTTGCAAGAACTCGCGAGAACTCGATTAAAAGGATTTCTATTGACCTCATTCTGAAGGCATTGAGACCATCTCGTCGAACCCTAAATAAGCCTGTTTTGGTTTAGCCAAAAACATAAACTCTTAACACTAAACCCAATAGCTAAACCATAAAGTTAACCTTAAGGCTAAAACCCCAAAGCTAAACCTAACCCAAAAGCTAAATCTTAAAGCTAACCCCTAAAACACTAAACGTAAACTAAAACACGAAACTAAACTCTAAAAGCCAAGCAAAAAGAGTTAACTTGAAATATAACCCTAAAAGTTTATCTATAAACGCTAAAAGCTAAACCAAAATACTTTTTTCAGGGTTCGATTAAACGGTTTCAAGGTTGCTGAAAGGAGGTCAATCTGAGTTCGTTTGGTTCGAGTTCTTTAAATTCTTGCAAAAAAAAAGGAGTTATATATATAGGGGACGTGTATTATGTGAACCAGCTTTTATCGTGTGAACCAAAAAACTAAATCTGGGCCCTCCATTTTAATATAACTCAATCTGAGCCCTTCATTTTAGTATGTCTGTACACTGTGTAACACATGTGTACACTATGTACACATGTGTTATGTACACATGTGTTACACAGTGTACACACATACTAAAATGAAGGGCCCAGATTGAGTAACTTATAAATGAAGGGCCCAAATTTGGTTTTTTTGTTCACACGATAAAAGTTGGTTCACATAATAACCATCTGCTATATATATATATATATATATATATATATATATGTATAGGATTGGGATCAAATGAAAACCTCTAAAAGTTGTAAAAATCGTGAAAACTACTATTACCCGATATTTAAAAAAAATAAAAATTTCATGGATTGTAGTTATAAGGTTAAAAATGTAAAAAAAAAAAATTTTAAAAATATATATGTAGATTTCATTTTACATATATGTAATTTGTATCGTACATGTACGTATATCATATGATTTACATATGTGTACATACATGTAAAAACGGGACATACGTATTTTTTTTTTAATTTTTTTTTTGTTTTCTATCTTTTTAACATTATAAATAACAATTGTGAAAAAAAAAATTGATCAAAATTCTTGAGTTTGTAGTAGTTTTCATGGTTTTTACAATTTTTAGTGGTTTTCATTTGAACCCTCCCCTATATATATATATATATACGGTTCGGTCCGGTTTTTAACGACTGGTTTTTCATATAAACCGCAACCAAAGGTTCACTACGGTCTCAAACTTTTGAAACCAACCGACCAAAGGTTTGGGGAAAATACCGACCGCGAAACCGAACCAATGGCCGGTTTCGCGGTTTTTAAACCGAATCATGAACACCCCTGGTGGAGGAGAAAAAAAAAATATGAGAATGGTTGTGAGAAAATTTATATATTTAAGACAAAATTTGGGCTGTAGTGGATGAGAGAGAAAGGTAATGATAAAAGTATTAAAGGTATTATTTAATTGAAAAAATTGGTGATTTTTAGTGAATTATGATGACCAGGAAGAAGAACGGGATGTGAATGCTCTCAACTCTCGTGTATTACACGGATTGAGTTAATTCATAATAGTAATTAAGATTCGGAAACTAGAAAATGATAGTTCGAATAAAAGTAAAATTGAATTTATGTATAAATAAGTCTAATAAGTGATAGAATAATAATATAATGATTTTAGAATGTTGAGTTTTATAAACTAATCTTTTTTACAAAAACATCTGAATTTAAAATATTTGTATTTTTAAATAAGGTCGTTGTTTATATGCATTTTTTATTTTATAAAACTATTTTTTAAAAAGTGTATGTTTTGAATAAAAGATCGTCTTTTAATATATTAAAAAAAATAAGCTTATATGAAAAAATTACCAATATTATACTAGTGCTTAATAATATGAGAAATAAACATGTGATATGATATATAAACATTTAATACGAAATCAAATTCTTATGTGTTCATGTATTGATAACCTAACATAAGTAAATTGTCACCGTCATCGCATCACACGAGTTTACTACTAATATATATATATTAAGTTGGCATGTTACGAACACCAAAGAGAACTTATGTTTAATACTTCTATAACTTTCAGATATACTTTTAGGTATAAAAAGCTTTAAGATTATTGATTATAAACTTTGTAGATATAATTGCTCAAATTTTGTTGGTGATAAGAGTAACATTGAAGTCAAAATTAAATTTGAAATAGATAACAAAGATAAATACGTGATTAGAAAAAATAACCTATTTGAATAATCTTTGAAATTTGTGTCCATACCGAAATTTAAGATAACATTAAAAAGAGAAAAATAGAAGAATGTTCCGTTGTCTGTGGGGTGTTTAAGATGTTGAGTTGGTGGGATGGGGTGTTCAACCCGACATGAACCTAAAAGTCTTGCATGAACCTATAAACAGGACGAGTAACCAAAAATTCTGTCAAACCCAAGAACCCAACATTAAGCGAGCATTTACGTATTCTATACAAGAACACGTACCGTTTGACCTGATTTGTATTTATTGTTATGTATACTACTCTAAAATCATACTCGAGATACATTATACTATAAAAAAGGTTAAATTCCAAATTTAACCGAAAAGAAATCCATTCATATTACTTGGTGGGATGAAGCACTACATAATTCAATCATAACACATTCAACTCGTGCATAGAATTTTTCCTATATTTTTAGCATTATTGTACGACGTTATTCTTCTAGTTGTTCTCATTTGTTAGCTACTACTCCTGGATTTCTCTTTTTGGTGTTGGTGTATTTTTGTACTTCTAGCTTCCACTAGTTGTCTTTGAATAAAAGTTATTCATTGTTCTTAAAAAAAACACAATCAACTGAAAGAATTCAATTTGATAAATATTAATTAAACACATGGAAATCGTGGGTGTGTGACTGAGCACATAATCACATATCACACTCAATAGAAACACCTAACTTCTAATTGTGAAAACTCAGATCAAAGCCTTCTACTACAAAGCAATGGATGACTGAACAATGGAAGAACCGATGATTGATGAACGGGTTACTAAGATTAAATGAGAAGAATGGAGTATGAAGATGAACCACAGAGTCGTTATCTCACAATTGTGTTAAAACTTAAAGGTGTTTGCGTGCATTCGTTACTTCACCAAACTACACAATTTTAAGTATCCAGGTTAGGGTTGCTGCATAAACTATTCATTTAAGAAACAAGAAGCGACGACCAAACCATCATAAAGACTCAAGGATCCATTCAAAACAAAAATATACCATGAAACTAAATCACTTCAACAACTCGGAACAAATATTGTGAACAGGACCATCTAAAACAGATGTTTACCACAACATTAACAAATCCAAAATATTCGATATATGAATTTAGCAAACAACGGTATTTCAACGCTTTCCACCACCACCACCAAGTTTGGGACCCTTACCTTTGGGCACATTTCCGCCTTTGCTTTGGACCTTCTGTTTCGACACCACCTCGGCTTTCTTTGCCTTCTTTTCATCCTTGGTTTTCTTAATCCTTTCCTTGATTTCTCTGCAATTTGACCAAGAAATGGTCAACAAAACTGACCAAAGGTTACATTTTGACAAAAACCAAGACCAAAAGTTATTATGTTGACCAAACCCAGACAAGAGGGTTGTTTGACAAAACTATGTTAAACCACAAAGAGATCTAACTTATTTAGAGTATGTTTCTAAACTTACACATTAAGAGGTGTAACCAAACAGCTACAACCTCTTACTGATTCAAAGGTAAACTTTTAATAGAATCATTAAAAGGCTACCAAACAACCTCCAAAAGTTTGGGTTTTAAGTTCCATTTTTACCAAAACCCGGAACATTAGTTATAAACTGAACCAGCACCCAGATCAAAAGTTACTATTTTTTACCCAACTTGGAGCCAATATTTGCATTTTTGGCACATTTTTAATCCGAATCGAAGCCAAAAGTTACACTTTTGACAAAAACCCAATTTGACAATAGTGGTTTTCCAACAATAATTGCAGCCAGGAAAAAAAAATTAGAAAAAAATAAGTTATACCGGAGAGCGGCTTCTCTGGCAGCATCACGAACTTCAGGCTTCTCGCTTCTTTTCTTCTGAATGACTTCCAAAGTGGCTCCCACAATAGCCCTAGAGTACGGCTTCTTGGTGGCACGACGCCTTTTCTTAACAGCCTCTTGTGAAATATCCTGTTAAGAGACAATTAAACATCAATAATAGAATAACCAAAAGCAACATTTAAATTTTGCAAATTTATTTACCTTCTTGTGTTGCTTTCGGTACATGGCTGTCCATGTGAGCTTTGAGGGTTTCAGTTTGTTATGGAAGTACCTCTTACATTTGGAATTTGCAAACAGGAAGACCTAAATAAAATAAAAAAGACACAAATGCATCAAACAGATATCAAATTCAGCATAAATACAGGAAAATGAAGCAAAACAGAGGCCAAAATGTATGCAAAATTGGAAACCACAAACCACAAATGTATGAAGCCAACATTACATACCTGTGAGTCAGATCGGATGAATCTAATACCCTTTCCAGGATAGATTTTCTGGCCACTGAAACGGCAGAGCTCAGTCCTGTAAACATGCAAATTATAAAATTGGAACCAACTAACAAAATAAAGATGAAAATAGATTCATAAACCAACGTAATTATCAAAAGTAGAACATAACAGAACAAAATAAAACACCTAAATAGAACTCAGGTGCAAATTCACTTGTTATATCAAGATTGTAAAGCGCAAAACTTCCTATTTACAACGAATCCTGGAAAAATCAAACAATACATCGAAATTTATGTTTCGTATAAGCTAGACACCAATTCCAATAAATTCTAAGAAGCCCTCTCCATCAAATGTGGATGCGTGTAAAACCCGAGATCTTAACGAAAACCCTAATTTGCAAACAGATCACTAATTCGCAAGATTGTTGTAAAAAACCCGTCACTAATTCGCGAAGTTACATGAAGCACGTATAGAATCATGTTGAAATCACATTCTAATTAGATATCCTACATTTCTTATCGATCAAACAAGGAATTCAGGATTTCAATACGGATAAAAAAGATAAACGATTAGGTTGATCATATAAGAACATTGAATATGAAGATTTTAACGAGAATTTGATAGAGATCGTACTTCAGAACCATGTTGACGGCCGCAGCTTCCCCTTACTGTTTTGTGAAAAGATTAAAACCCTACAACCCGAAAACCATCTTGCCGGTTTATAAGTTTTAGGGGTTTCTAAATTTGTAAATTACATCCTTGTACAGTCAAAATGATGACTTTTAGCCCTTTTATTTAATTTTTGAAATAAGGTGAAAGTAACCATTAACTTCTAAAAATAATCAAAAGCAGCCTATCTCATATCTATTATTTTTGTTGTTTTGCTTTAATAAATGACGTGAAAATTGCCTGAAATTTATAGTATCATAAAAAAAATTTCCTTTTCCAATAGGATATTTGGTTATTTGTGTAAGGGAGGGTTAGAGCTACCATATGTGAAGATAGTAGATAAACTTCAATGTTTAGAAACCTATCTAACCGTCGAATAATAAAACTAACTGGACAGTTTCATGAATTATGTCTATGCATCATGTATATAATAAGAAAAGATCTGCAAATTGAGCCTTGCACCAAAACTATGTTTGAGTTGCATCAAAGATAGTCAAATCAGGTTTTTGTTAAAACTGGTTCGCGTTGAAATTGGTTTTTTTATGGTTAGGTAAAGTTTGACTGATTTCAATGTATACGGTTTCAAACCGATTTCGACTCTACGGTTCGAGGCAAGTTCAAACTAGGTTCTACTAAACATGTTTCGAACATGTTAGATTCAACTTTTAAACCGGATGTGTATGACACAATAGGGAAAGAGAGACATATGAAAGAAGATGAGTCATGAGACTGAGAAAAGAGAGACGTATAGAAGAAGATGAAACGAATTCTTAAATAAAGCCAGGTGTCGGATAATCTTGACGGGTTGAACAAGAGTAGAGGTGCACAAATCGGATTTTTAGGCGAACCAATTCGGTTTCATGCGGTGGCTTTGCAAATAGATTTCACCTTAAACTGGTTGGGTCCCAAACCAGTTTCCCTTTGGCTGAATTGAACTTGTTCAAACTCCTTGGCGTCGGTTTCAAATCGATTCGAGACTTTTTTTTTAATTTGGAAAATTTTGCATTTAAACTAAATAAAAACTTCATTTTTTTAGGAAACAAACTACAACTTGAAAAAAAGGCAAATGTAACAAATAAAACAATACCGAAATTGTAATGCATTAAAAAAATACATCTTAGGGTTTTGTTTCATAACATTTAGTTTTCATTCGTCGAACCCAAACTATTGTTTAAAAAATCATAATACGTAGCTTTTTCCTCGGCGGTTATTCCCTCTGCCATTCTCACTTCGACCTCGTCCTCACATATCTCACTTTCGTATGTCATTTTGCCTTCAAGTGAGAATGTATTTTGTATACGTTTTGCCGCATCCAAATAATCTTTCAATTTAATCGACATCTCGATTGCCAAAGGAGTGAGTCTTGTTCTTTTGCTCTTTGTAATGATATAACTCGGTCACTAACAGAAAAAGCATATTCCAACACTACCATAGAGACTTGGTCGGTTAGTAGATCTCGGGCCATAGCGGATAGGATCAGGAATTGATCTTCCTTACTTTTCCACCAAGCCAAGATATCAAAATTTTAAAGTCTTGGGCACTCATACTAGACAAAAAGTCTGTCCGGTATATCTTCCACGTTTGCTAGTTGGAGTGTTCCCTCGTTGCTGTTTACTATTTTCATTTATTAAGGTATTATATAAATCGGTTTATGGATCAAGGCTACTACTTGAACTTGTCGTGTTTCTCACTGTTTCGTGAATGTTTGATGTTGTTCCATATGTTGCGAGATAAAGATAAAACATATTTGACAAATCATTGTTCATTTTGTTTTTAAAGTTTGACTATAAAATGGGTCGGTATCAGGTAAATCTAAATTATAAATTATTTTTTCAAGTAAAGTTTCAACCTTTGCAACATTTAGGCAAGGATTCAACGCGGCGGCACGAGTAATAAAAGGCGGCATTTCTTTGAAATATTTTAGAAGTTTTTCTTTCATCGGCAAAATCATATCACTAAATTGTTTGCCTCTAAATGAAAAGTCGTTTAATTATGAACTCATTATAAATATTGGGTTAAGTACTAAAAGACTCGTGAGATAATAAACTCCTGATAAAAAGTTGTTGCAGTTTTGAAACACATGAAGCATCTTTGATATTTGATTAGTTATCTCCCAATGTGATAGATTTAATTTTGTAGCCAGTCCTTTTCGATAAGAATATTATCAAACACCATTAAACTTTCCTTTTGTTTTATAGCTTTTTCAAACATGTTACATGTCGAATTCCATCTTTTAGGTACGTTCCATCTCGAACCTAAGCTAATGGAATTTGTTTATATACAGAACCGTGTGGAGCCGACCAAACTTCACAAGTTATATTAACACCGGTTTGTAAGTTTTTAAAACATAAAATTATTTCATTTTAGTTTTTTTTTCACATTATTAAAAATCTCTTTTTAAGTGTAGCACGGCTTACGTGTGAATAACTAGGTTAAAGAGTTTGTCGAATAAGCCAGAGTTAGACGCTCGTTGTCGAAGTATATGAATGAAAAACTTTCTTGAATCACGAAATGAACCATTTTCTTCTTAACCGCATCAATGCTAAAAGCAAATAAATTCCCTTCGTTTGTCATTGAATCTTGACTCGGGCGGGTTGTTTTTTCAAAGCCTTGCAATATTTAATCTCGACACGATTTTTCAAAGTAGAATTTGCCTCTTTTTGAAAAAAATTACCAGAAAACTTGCAACGAGTCTTGTTCGCCCCACTTGACATCACACATAAATCGTAGTAGCACAACATTTTCGAGCTCCTCTTCGTGAGAATAACTTCAATGACATGTAGGTAGAAGAGGCAGCACAACTAACAGAAGATTGCCCACTTGATGAAACCATTCGAGAGATTTTGTAAGTTTTTTTAAAGAGCTTCTTTAGATTGAGAGTATAGAGAGTATTTGTGACTGGCGTGATTGAGCCTAAACAGCCAATACATATTTATACTAAATCTAAGAAGGCTAAAGTGTATAAATAAAAGCAAAAAAGGGGCTCCTTTTGACCCCAATGTTAAAAAATCAGATTTATTCTATCAGTTCCATATGATCGCCGGTTTAAAAATCGGTTCGAGAAACCAGACCGAGAAGGAACAAGTTTGTAATATAAATATCCAAACCAATATGAAACCGGCAGATCGGGTTGGGAACTAAACTGGTTTAAGGGATACCGGTTTTGGAATACGGATTAGGACGGTTTTGAAACCGGTCTAGACAAGAGTGTAGGGGTATGCTCAAACTCAAAAGCCAGCTCAGGCCCAATATATGGTACGTTTTAGTATTGGGGCATGTCAACAATAAACATAAGAGGAAAATAACTATATTGTTAATCAGATGTTCTTTAGATCTTTAGTTCTTTATGTTGGGTTTTGAATTTTCGTCAAAACCGACGATGATTTGGTAAAATAAAATACAGTTGGTAATTGGTTTATGGAGATGCTGTTAATGCCGAAAGGGAGCTACACGACTAACGTACGGGTTATTATTAGTCATTTCATCACAACTACCCACTATCCAAGATTGAAAGATACCAAGACACAATAAATGATAGTTTAATAGTTATATTTAACATTATGTCATTTTGTTGTAGTTGAAATGTAACTTTTCATTTTAGGGGGGTGTGGGTCTAGGACTATAGATTGTATTCACCACTTAAAATGTGTGGGTGAATGACATCTTGACGAAATAAGAATCCTCCATGAAAAATGCATCCATGGAGGTTGAGATAAATAAAATTTCAGATCATATTTTCTATCAATTTCAGTTCCAACAGTTTACATCATCTCACGTGTTAAATTGATTGAATTAATTAAATTATGGATTTTCATCGTTTAGAACTAAACATCAAACAACTCGTTTTAAAAAAACAAAAACTCGTTTAAAAAAACTTAACTGGTTGCCCAATGACCTGCAAATTGATGCATCAACATGCAAGAGGCAAATAATTAGCTTCTAACATCCTCCAAAAGCTTTTCAGAAACACCAATACAGCACGCGGTCTGTTTGTCACTACTTGCTGCAATCTAGAGAGATAATCATCATCATCGTACTCAGTATATCCCACCTAACGGTAGGGTCTGAGAGATAACCGGTCTGATAAATTCACAAGCTTCTTAGACATGATTGAAACTTGGAGCCAGAAATCGTATTTACACAGCGTCTCTTTGACCATTAGAATTCTTTGATCCCTAATTCAATGGACCTGTAACAAAATGAGCCCAACAGCCAATGACAGGCCCAACATCAACAAGGGCCCACCTGGAATGTGAAAAAGATATCGATGTCACCTGCAAATATAGTGATCAAAACTTCTTAAATTGGTTTATTCAAAATTTAGATTACTATTAGAACAATAATGTTTGTGTAAAATTATAACTTACGCGTAAAGTTAATCGCAAAATGAGACATATATAAAACAGCTTCCATTTTCACAAATGCACCATTTACAACACATTGGAAGTAATCAGTCATTTCATTTCCATCAAACTCTTAATTTTCATGGTGGCAATCAATGTCACCATCACTTCCCAAATTAGATTCTGAATCATCACTCTTCCCATCTTTGACCTCATTCCAAGACTTTTCAGAACCAATTTTGACCTGATCAAAGTCAACCTTGTCAAATTGATCACTCTTATGATAAACAAACTCATAATCCGTATTTGGTCTCCTCAAAGTAATCATCTTCGCCAATTTCCTTCTAGCCAAATAAACCTCATTCGGTACAATCAACTCGCCCTTATTATACGCCTCTCTCAAAAAAATCGTATGAAGTTTCCCGTAATTACCGCGTGTAGAAATATAAAATATCCCCTGATGTTGAAGAAGAAAACCTTTAAGCTTTTTTGGCAAATTCATAGTAATCCTAAAATGTGCAATTCTTTCCAAACTAATCTTTTTCTCTACCGTTAACGATACGATTTCATGAATCATCGCGATCGCCCTCTTTTCCATTCTCTTCTGGGCCTCGAGTGATCTCATATCATAACCCGAAACATCTTCATACGGTGACCAATATGGAAGCCGTTGCCATTTCCATATGGCGATTTTGAAATATTTCCCGGTTTTGAACCCGGGCGGGAAATTGATAACAAATGAAAATCTTATGTTTTCAGCATCACCGCCTTTTTCTCTGTACTCAATTTCCCTGATTTTGTCTATTGCACAAACACCAAGTTTTGGGTCGTTTTCTACTAATTCAATGTACTTACTTTTACTTTCTTTATCTTCAAATAATCTGAAAAATTGGGGGTTTTTAAGAATTACTGAATATTCAAAGTCTTCCGGAAACCCGAACTCTCGCTTTGCAATCCGTACATGCTCGAGCCCTAACCGTTTTGTGTTTGAAAGCATCAGAAGCTTTCTTAATCGGGTCACAGAATCATCGATTTGGGCGATTACCGCTTCGTTTTCTTGTTGGATTTGGATATGGGCTTTTCTTGTAAGTCTGCAATATAGGATTCTTTGAACTGGGTGTTCAAACACATCGAATATGTGTGGGAATTTGAGGACAAACCGACCCGCTTCATACTGTTTGAACCCGAGTCGGCGGGAGAGATTGTCTAAACGGGCTGATGAGACCATTGAATTCGGCTGAGAGACGATGAGTTCTTGAAGTTTAACAACTTTGCGTATTTTTTTCTCGATTTCCATGTAGTTATCGTATCCATGATCTCTAACACGCTGTTGTTTTTTGGGTATTGAAGTTGATTGTGAAAAACCATGAAGGAAGATCAAAATCGGGTTTAGTGGGTGTAAAGATCTCGAGATAGATTTTGAAAATTGGATTGAAGGTTGAAAGATTTTGTGCATTTTGATGAACGGGTTTCGGTTTAGCGTTTGGGTTTAACACCTGATATTCAGATTAAAAGAATATTAAGCCACATATTCAGAATGTAAAGCACAATCATAGGTAACAAAATGTATGGTTATACATTCAAATTGTCAATCAAATGATTTTAACAAATAAAAAGATTAACTGTAATTGCATATCATATCGGTTCTAAAGCTTCCTCAAGAACAAACAAGGATAGACCTCTCATTTGGGTCGGGTCAAATAAAAGGTAGCAAAAAAGCACTTAAATTGAATATGTGTTGGGTTGCTGTGTACAATTTTCATCCCCAAATCAAATTAAACAAAACTAATTCACAAATCAAGAACAACACGAAAGAACCAACATCACAAATCAGAATCGATGCATCAAAGAAACAGCTAAATTCACAAATTGAAGCACCAAATCAGCAATTAATCGCAACAAAAATCAAGCGAGAGAAATACAACAAATATTAAGAAAACCCGCAAAAGCAATTTTACCAAAACAGAGTTAAGATTGAAAACTTCAGTGGTGGCGGACAAACGGCAGGTCTGGCTGTGAGGTGGAGAAGAAAAGTAAAGGTTTCACAGCAAGTGCAGCAGCCCATCTGGCGTAGGCCTACAGATAACAGTTTTTATCTTGGGCTTATGGGCCTGAACAGCCCATCTGCCCCGGATAAAATGTTCATGGTTTGGTTTGAAATCGTGAATTTGATTGAAGTGTTTATCGGTATAGTTTCACGATTGACTTTTTTCATTAAATTTCGATCAGTTGATTTCAAAATTTCAAACTGTAAAGAACACTTTGGTTTGCGGTTTATATCAAAACCGACCATATAAAACCGGTTCGTTTGACTAAGATATGCTATATTTTAATATAATCTTTATTTCTCTTTATTTTGAATGAATCAGCTTCTTTTAATCTAATCTACGTGTAATAAATGATTTCAAAAAGTGCAAACAGATAACTAAGTATTGGTGTTCAAATGTCTAGAAATTCCATATACGAAATTTAGATTTAGGTCGGGTAGGGTAGGAGTCAAACAGATAACTTTGTTTATGTATGAACTTGAACCTTTCAAATCTAAGAATTTTCATATTCTCGAAAGCAACATCTAACGATTTATCATCAAATAAATCACTAAAAATGACAAAAAGAAAGGATATAAAGAAAGCACACCTTATTCGTGAAGATTTAGAAGCCAAATAAGCGTATGAATACCTTGATTTGTTTGTACACAATTCTAATGAAATCTCAAAGCTGCTCATAACACATATTCAATCTAAATTAAAAAAGAACCATAGATACAACAAACTTTATATAATGAATGATTCAGTTCGTTAAGAGAGAATCATTCAAAGATAATCATCTTATTCCTAGTAAAGTAGTGAAATAACCACAACAAGACATTCAACTTCTTCGGGGTTGGGTTTAAATCAAATATATATATTCTACCAAAACTATTTTTTTTCTAGATGTTTCTTAAATTTTCCACATTTAGAGAAGTTGTAGCCTACACTCTCAAACGAAAAATTTGGCTACCACCATAATTGTATTTGAAAACACATAAATAAATTTCTAGTTTAACTAATCAAATTTCAAGTACGAAGTTTCACAATTTCATTGATCACAATTTCATATACGAACTTTAAATTAAGTTTTAAAAGAATACTAACCTTAGGATTTGCTTGAAGAAGCTGAGTTTTTGTTCTTCAAGATTAATCTTTTTTTTTTAGTGTTTTTTATATTTAATTACTAAAACTCCACATTTTACAATAAAGTGTCAAAAATACAAAAACCGAACTGGGGACTTTTGAATGATGATTGATGAACTGATGAAGGATGAAAATAGAAGAAGAAGAAGAAGGATGATTCTCAATTTCTGATGAAGAAGTCGAGTGTGTAGTAGGTCTGAATGGGTAGCGAAAAAAAAGAAGTGTGTTTTGTTTATTAGGGTTTGTCGCCCCTTTCTTTTTTCTAAAAAGAAATTAACATTTACAAAAATAAGAACGACGTTAGAATCGAACATGTGTCCTCAGATTAAAAAAAGAAACGGACAAAAAGAACATAAACCATCGAGCCACTTCGATTTTTGATAAAAGTTGTGGGTTCACGCATTTTGTAACGCCCGGTTTTCAGATGAGGCATGACCTAGATGCTTATAATATTGATAAAAGGAAAACCCAGGAATACCTCGATAAGCGCACCGAGATGATTGGAGAAACCCCGAGCCTAGAAATTTTTATCTCACGAATGTGTTCGTTGGAGAATTTGGAGTCAAATGGGTGTATGCGGAATTTTGATTTGAGCGATGGTTTGTAAGTTACACGTTACGTAAGAAACGTGGGAAAAGGCCAAAGTCTCAACATCTCATTTGGAGATGAAACTAATGGGGTTAGAT
>WOUH02000045.1:3174433-3185503 GCA_009936405.2 Stevia rebaudiana | reverse complement strand
TGTTTGTTTACTTTCCGCATAAACAAACTGATTCGCCATTGATATCACGCTGTTAGATCTGGATACGGGACTAACAAATTTGATTGCTCCGTTTATCATTTTAGTAATAATTGCATTTACTCTATTTGTTATTATGAAACTAGTTTGACAAATGTTACATTTATACAACAAACCACAGTAAAATCTAGAAAGTTACATGCTCAAAATGTATTCAGATCAGATGGGTTGGTCCATCCCAACCCGACCCATGTTAGTAAAATTGATAAAAAAACAATTTAAATTGTAACATCTAGATAACTTATCATCTAAAAGTACAGTTGACAACATCAATTAATCAAAAACTCCTTACAAACATAAACAAACACAAAACACCGTACAACTAACATTCTAATCAGTCTACCAGCTGCACATTTTAAACTTAAAGTCACTGAAAGAACCTTGATCTCGAACTTTGCCCGTTAACAAACTTACCCGATTTTTGTAAACCACCGTTTCCGACCTGCTGCTTATTCTTATGCCCTGTTTCATAATGTTTCGAAAAAACATCTGTTTGATACCCAAAATCATGTGAAGAAAACTGATGCGCGCGTTGGGGATTTGTACTGCTGGCAGGTCTGTGAAGTAAATGATCATCTTCCCCAACAGGAATCGCGCCTGTGAGAGTTTTTACAGCAAATTCAATACACGGATCGGTCCAGATATCTTGTACAGGTACCTGTAATGGCGCGGTGAAATTTTCTACTTTATTCAAATCCGTAACCGGAATTACACCCGTGAGTGTTTTTACAGCAAATTCAATACACGGGTCAGTCCACAAATCGTTCATGGAAAAGTTGATCGACGAGTCAGGTTTCATATCATTTCCATAACCGTAACTAGCTTGTGGAATTGGATCGCTTGTTGCAGGGTTAACCACGGGAAATTCTTGTTTCTGTAAATTCAATGGAGGAACAACAGTAGGTGGTGGTTGATCTTTAGATGGCGGCAATTTGGCGGGTCCCATTTCAATTTCCTTATCATGTTCTTTGCGTGCTTGATTTAATGGATGAATAGTAACTGAATTTTCTTGATTATGATTAGGGTTTGCATTCAGGTCAGCAATTTGATTTTGTGGCTTATCAGTGATCTTCTGTGATTCTGATTTAATCAGTCTTCTGGTATCTGGTGGTGATAGTGGCGGTGAGTTGATTTTGATTCCAGATTGTCGTGTAGCTCGACGAGTTTTAGGCAGTTGTGGTGATGCATTATCTCCTGTTCCAGTTACTCGTTTAGCTTGACGGGTTTTAGAATCTGGTGGTGATGATGGCGGTGAATCAATTTTGATTCCCGCTTGACGTGCAGCTTGACGAGTTTTAACTGCCGCTGATGATGGTGATGATATTGATGCATCAATTTTATTTCCAGATTGTCGTGTAGCTTGGTGGTTGGTTTTGGTGTCTGGCGGTGATAGTGGTGGTAATGCATCAACTGCCACTTCCGCTAGTTGTGTGGCTTGGCGGGTTTTAGTTTGTGATGGTGGTGGTGATGGCGGCGCTGGTACTGAATCATTGTTGATGACCGCTAGTGGTTCTGAAGCATGTGCACGCAATTCGGATTTATCTGTCGGTTCATTTATTTCACTCGGTTCTTTTTCCGTCATTTTTGGTTTGATTGCTAGTCTTCCTAATTTTCCAGTTTTGATATAGCGTTGAGCATCTTTAAGTGAACGGAACACATATCCGGTTACAGGATCTGTGTAGTACTAGAATGTTGAAACATAAACATTAACAATATTAATGATTAAGACAAGATTATGATCATGTATTTGATCAAATCATAATTAGGAAAAGTAATTAGCAATGATGATTACCCGGTCTACTTTTTTTGCAGATCCTGTTTTTCTTCTTTTCACTTCCTTTCTCCAACCTGGGGGAAGCTCTTCTGCTTCATCCATCTCAACTACAATCTAAATTCTTGAAAAATTACAACATAATCTTAAAAATATTAGCGCGTATGAAATCGACACAGAATTGATGCTTAGGTTATCCCAATTCACTAAATCAATCTGTGATAAAACCCTAATTCAAATCAAGAAGTAACATTTGAATAAACCATTCAATCTAACCTCTCAATTTGATCAACAAGTCCTACTGAACATAAACCCTAATTTTACCAACAAGATTTGGGATATTCGAGCAGGCTATTAAAGGCCTTGAATTGATGATAGATATCCAACTATAAGAACAAAAATAAGTTCATACATCCCAAACAGACGCACCTTATCTTGTTTTCCGGCGTCCGGAGCACTGAGCTCCTCTGGAGACTTCACGGGGGACATTTCACAAACACTTGGTCTGCTCCGGTGATCTGTAACCGGAAACTGAAAAATTCCACCACCGATCGAGTTTCCGAAGCTTGCTTAGATGCTGTACGTAAAGTACACAGTCGTATTATCGATATTTAGGTTGCAGAATGAAGGTTTGAAAACAAAATTTGAGCACTCGTTGACAGACACACTCAATATATGATGGCCTCTTTATTTGACCAAGATATAAATGTGTTTCTTTTGTCCCGGATAAAGTAATCATGTTTCGATGGATTCGAAGATTATGATTCTTTGTGGCTTATCTTTCATCTCATGTTAACGGTAAACGGAGCATTTGCGGGTACCCTATTCGAGTAAGAGAATGCCGATTGGGTACCCCGTCGTTATTCCCTTGACCGGTATGTTGTGCGGGTATTGATCACCGATTCGAGTAACATTAACGGCTATTTTATAGCCGTTGAACGGCACAATCAATTGTAAAAATAAAAAACTTTTTTCAAAAATCTCACATTATAAATACTCATAAATTCATTTCTCACAACTATCTAATCCTCCAAATACGAAATTACAAAAGAAAACACTCCTTTATCTCCAAAATTTCCTCATGGAAGCAAATGATTAACCACTCGGTCACCCTTCCCCGTGGAACAAGGAGGAGGAGGAAATATTAGCTAAGGCTTACAATATCGTGAAGTCAGATGATGGTAAAACATTACACTTTGTTGATTTTTTACATCCTTTTGTTATTTTGGATTCTTACGTAAACCTATGAGTTTTTTCATATATCCTTTTACATTTTTGTTTTGAGATATTACACGTGTCTTTATTCAAATCATTTAATCACACTTTGTTCAATCTAATATGTGAATTCTATGTGTTTAAATTAGTATATGCTTATCTTTGTGTTTAAATGTGTTGTATTTATTTGTGTAAATTCTATCGATTCTTTTATCATATTTGAGAGATTTAATTATCTCTTCGTCGACAAAGTGTCGTTGATGTGTGAAATGGGACTACCAAAACACAACTAAGTTTTACTATTTATTGACTCAATCCTAAACTAACACTAATCACACGCTACGACAAGTGTACAAGTCACGGCGTAGTAGTGGGGTAAGACCAAGGTCCGCCAAAAGACTCTATCTAACTTATGCTTAACCTAATTTATTTGAATCCGTGTTAGGGGGTTGTTTTAATGATATGATAATTTAGAGTAAATCCCGGTTTTAGTCCCTGTGGTTTGAAGCTTCTAACGCTTTTAATCCAAACGTTTAGAAATTCCGCTTTAAGTGTATAAGGTTTAACTTTTATTGCCATTTCAGTCACATATTTGATGCTGTCTAATTTACCGTTTAAAAAGAGTCACGTGCACCATTTGAGAGGGGACATTCACTCAAATTTTTTGCCCTCTATCAGTAGAAACAAAGAGTCACTTTATCTCTCTTCTCAACCCCTCAAATTAGATATCTTCTCAAAGTTCATATCAATACCACTTTGTTAAGCTATCACCCGAACGATTCAAACTTTCAACATCACCAAATCAATACCACTCTGCTAACCGATCAAACAAACATTTAAGAATTTTAACATAACGACGCCATGGTGCTTACGCTATGGTGTGCTCGGACACCAGGATAGGAGTTTGATCTTTACATAATTTATGGTGAAAACCCTACAGTTTTTTCTCTGAAGTTTAACCATGGAGGATTCTTCACCTCTTTTCCAAGCAAAAATTTTGAGAAAGGTAAGGTAAGCTATGTTAATATGGTTGATCAAGAAGCGTTTTCAGTACATGAAGTAAATATAATGATATCAGAGTTAGGTTATCCAAGACATGATGTGATTTATTACCATTTTCTTATTCTTGGACAAGATATAATTTGGTTTAAGGCCTTTAGAACACCATACAAATGCACTTAATTTATTACAATATGTTTCAAAATTCAAGGTTATTGAGATATTTAGAGAACATGGTAACACAAAACTTGGTAGGCGTGTACTTCAAAATGATGTTGTGAATGATGAAGAGGTTAATGATTTCATGGTGAACGATAGTGAGGGTGAGGATAATGATTTTCAAGATGATAGCTATGATAATGAATATATTGAAGTAGTAGCTTTTCAGGATGATATCTATGATAACGAGTTTGAGGATTCTGATTTTATAATTGATGTGGAGAATATGGTTGATGATATAGAAGTGGACATGGCAGAGTTTAAATCTGTTGTTGATATGCAAAGTGATGATGATCAACTGGAACAAGAATCTGATGACCATAATGATGAACTTGTCATAGATGATTTTGATAATCTAAGGGATGAATCGTTTTATGTTGGTCAACAGTTTCTTAGTTTCTTAGTGGGAATAACATAAAGGCATTACTCAAGGATCATGCAATTGACACTAGAAGACAACTTACCATTGCGAGAAATTGACACTAGAAGGCATTACTCAAGGCTCATGCCATTTTTTGTATGCTACAATTAGGAATGTTAAATGGGGTAAACTTGTTTGTTGGAGGTTTTTTAAACAAGTTGTTCAATGGTTGTTTAAATGATTGTTATATGGATGTGTTATAGAAGTTTCACAACCTATGGAAGAAAACAATTGAAATACCATTAGCCTAGTTTCAGTTCAAGAAGTGCGAATGGATATTGTGAATCACACGTGCACATCACCATTGTGTTTCTGGTTTGTCTTCTTTATCGGAAAATATGGATTGAGTTAGTGTACTTAAAAATGTTTCTAATGTACTGGGGAAAATTGACTAAATTGCCCCTATTTTAAACGGTAAATTGGATGGCATCAAATATGTGACTGAAATGGCAATAAAGTTAAACCTTAGACACTAAAAACGTAATTTTTAAAAGTTTGGGTTAAAAGGGTTAAAAGAAAGACTAAAACCGAGATGAACTCAATAACTTAATTACTTCTTAAACTACCAAACATTATATAAAGGGTAAAATGGGAATTTAATCAAGTATTAAAACAAATAGTTACTTAGGTTGTTTAGAATCCAGAAATCAAGTACACTCAGCACATATAGACATATAGTGGACAATTGATCAGTTGGTTTCGATTAATTACATTAATTATATTTACCTATGTGAGATGAAATACCCATTCAGTCTCAAAACACACGACATAGACAAATATATAATCACCAATAAGCATACAACCTGTTTAGAATAGATCACCTCTCGGTCTCTCTTTTCTTATGAATTTGACACTCACCACTCAAGATCACCTATCGGTCTCACTTGGTCATTTGCATATTACTACGTAATGATCAGATAACCAGAACCAATATATGATATAAATCAAAAGTCACATATCCTTGTAGTGTAAGTATCACAAAACTTGTAAATCACTTCTAAAAGAATCAGAAATTTGTCACCAACACACAAAACTCTACAAAATCATCAAGAAACATACAAAATCCCTTGCCTATAGAGTGCAAGATTCACAGAAACTAAAACGCTTAAAATCGAAACAACCCACCACGCCAAAAACAAACACATTTCTTTCATCAAAGCAGAGCATGGGATCAACTTACACAAAGCTGGAAAATGATCAAGAACATTATCATTAATTCGCGATAACCCAAGAAAGAAAAGTACCAATGCAGGCGGCGAGAAAAATTGTATTCCAGCAAGACACAGATAATGATTATGCAAGAACACTTTAGCTCGACTGTAATCCAAATCAGGAATCTTGCTCGCGTGCAATCTTTGGTACCAGGATAATACCGCTTCGTTCAAAAACATTTGCAAATTCGCACGTAAACTTAGCATGTTCAATAATCCTGTGGCTAGCAAACAACATGATCTGAAGAACTCAAAATCTGATCTTGAGATACCCACATTGCCAGCTAACTGATTTGTGTGTCGAATGTTCTTGCTTTTGATGTTTTTGTTGACAATTAGATCGGCAAACGGGTTGATCCAAAGCAACGAAGTGAATACAGTTAATAAGTAGCTTAAGTAAAGCAAGACTCTACCAAACCACCCGCAGTAAATCATTGATAAATTGCATCGGATTTGATCGGTTCCTAACCAATATGCACGAGCGAATTTAGCTGCAGGAACGTACAACAGTCCAGAAACAAAACCCATGAAGATTGCAGTGCAAAATTTCGCATACCCATCTAAGGATTCGAACCCAAATTCCAAAACCCAAATGGGGATTACTTCAAGGACGATCAAAAACGCAATTAAAGTTGAAAAACATCCAATTAGAAAACTTAATTGCTTGTCAGACCTCTTGGAGGCAGATCGTTCGAATGAAACCCTAGTGAGTATGATTAATACTCTGCAAAGCCCTAAAAAACCTAACAAAATTGGAATCAACGTACCATTGGGAAGAACGCCGGTGGAATCTTTCGATGCCGGCAAGAAGTTATGAAGAATTAGGGAAGAACACGCGACGATGGTGAAACAGAAAACCCCACGAAATTGATCAAAGTAGAGTCTCGATTGGAGGTGATTGTGATTGAGTTTGAGCCTGAAGATCTGAGCTTTGTTTTCATCGAACTCGAATTTATCGTTTGATTTCTTTCTGGGCTTCAATCCGGAAGTGGTGTCACCGGGCCTTCGGATTGCAGCTTTGATGCCGGATGAATTGGGGTTTGCAGGTGTGACGTCATCAGGGTGGATGTAGGTGTGGAGGCCATGAAGGAAGATAGATGGGATCTTGATGAATGAGAAGATGAGAGTGAGGAAGAGTGAGAAGACTGCATGGATGATGAGATTATTGTTGGCTGATGAAAATGGTAATGACATTGTTTCTCTGAACATGTGCCAAGAACAGAGTTGAATAGATCTTCAGTCTGGATCTGAATCCTTTTTTTTTTTCGGCTTGTTAATGTTCTTGAAAGTCTTGGGTTTTTTGTTTTGTGGTTAAAAACTTCAAAAACCTAAATAAATAAACTGAAATAACAAACCAAACAAAAATTAAAGAAAACCAAAATTGATATTTCGGTTTCATTGTGGTTTCTCATTTTCTAAGAAAAAAATTAACCAAATGTATTTAGTGTGAAATAAACTTAATATTCCTTCATACACTTTGCATACAAATTAAACCATTAAACATCAAACATAGTTTGTCAACATGTACTATGTTTGAGACACACTCAATTCCTAATATAGAATTCATAAGTGATTCATGTATTGATCCAAAAATTTAGCAACAAGAATGTAATAAAAATTAACGGTGAAAGTCAACAAAGTCAACACAATAATATCGAATTTAATTTGACACTGTCTACATTTTTTCGATACTGTTAGTATCAAATTAATCATAATTCGATACTATTAGTATCAATACTCAAATAGTATCATCGTTACAATTAGTTTCAAATTCTGAAGAAGTTTGAAAAATTTCTAAGTGTTGAAAATTTTAAAACATGTCTACACTACCGGATTATTAGCTCTCGTGAGCGAGAATGAGACGAGAACTATGACTAAACCACCTAAACTCACATCACTTGTTTAATATTCATCATGGAGTTCAAGATTTGAGTCGTTTCTTTCAATTGTTAATCCAAGCTTGATGATTCTTATTGAAGAGGGTTATGATCAACCATTGTTGAATGGAGTTCCTAGAAATGTTTCTCGTCTTGCCGAATATGAGAAAAAGGCGTAGGACTTGGAGAAAAACGCTTATGCATTGTTAACAACCACATTAACTAAAGAGATCCACCAATCCTTTAAAGTTCATACAAAAACAAAGTTCACTTTCCTCCAGCCATGCTTTGAAACTGAAAAAATTGGTAAAATAAATACAAAAAATAGATACCTATCTGCAATCATCTTGTAGCACCGCCCCAAGTTTTTAGCATTGTTCTGAAAGTTGGGTCATGTTTGTTGACTTTGACTTGAAGATATTTCCCCTAACAGGAGTCACATGCAAGGTTTTGCTTACTAAATTGCAAGGATCAATATCTCTTCATCCTTCCGGTCAATCATTCGTAGTCCTCATCGTATAATCTATCTAAAAATTCAAAAAATTTACAAATTAAAGATATATCTAAAGCTGAAAGTGTCAAGTTAATAAAAGATCTTATCTTGATCAAACGAATAAAAAAACATAATAACATAATTCCAAATTCTTCATTATACTCGAAGGAACTTAAAAAATAAGTTCCATTTTGATTTTAACTATAGTAGCATGATAACCAATAATGATGCACTCACATAAAATGGTTACACATCCAAAAAAATTCAAAATTGATCAAAAAACCCACACACGGGCAATTAGTGTGCATTTGACTATTTGATCAATTTTGGGCTCTAAAGGACTTGACTTCAATCTTATCCTAACATAACAAAGTTATAATCAAATCAGCATAATCATATTTATTTGCGATGAAGATCAATGTTAAGATAAAAAAAACTAAAATTGAATTCAACCTGAAGCATTACACACCTATGAGATTCATGTGTTCATAGGTGTGTAGTCTGAGTTGGAAAAGCACCAAAGATGTTTTCCAGGTAATGCTTCCATTCTCAATAGCAATAAATCCAAAACTTAAGACAACATATGTATATAAAATTAAGATCGGAAAAAGAAACAGTCCCACATATCCAAACAATAATGATCAAAATGAATGGCAAACATTTTAACCTAAACCGAATTTAACCTTTTGGAAATGGAAGGTCATGTCACTGAAATCAATAACGACATCGCTCGGTAGTTCGGTGGTACAAAACATGCAACAAACACCAGAATCAGGAATGAACTCCAACAGAGGCAAAGACCAAACAATTAATCAAATTAGTTAATTACCAATCCAGCTTGCTGAAACCGCAATAAATATCTAAAACCAAAAGGGTGGCGATGCAACATAAGAAGTGTGCAACCGATTTCTGATGGACAATTAGACAGCCGATTGAGTAGTTTGCATCATCAAACGAACAATGAATACTTTAGCTAAACCCTATAATTTTAATGTTGAAAGTGACGAAATTGAAGTATGATGACTTAATTGAAAGTGACCAACTTGACAAAACTGAATTTGACATCTACATAAGATCTTACCGAAATTCGTCGATTGAATTCAATCCAACAATGAAGAAATATGACGGTAGATTCTAGGATAGAGGGAGTCGACGGTCAGGAGGATTCATATGAGCGGTTTTGAATTTTAAAAACCCAGATCGACGCGCTTTTAATATATTGAGGTTAAGAATATGTGCATTAACACATTTTGAATAAAGTCTTGTACATGTCTGTCTTAAAGTTAAGACACTTGACTTTCTCTCTCCAATATCTATATTAAGATATTTAGATATATATATATATATATAGTAAGGGTGTTACAACCTTAAGTGCTTTTGGTCGTCTTCTCAAACCATAAATAAACCTATCTGGTTTAGATTTTAAAGGTTTCAAGTTTTGCTTTTAGGGTTATGATTTAATTTATTTTATTTTTTTAGTTTACTTTTAGGGATTAGCTTTAGTTTTAAAAAATGGTGCACGTCACCATTAGGCAGCCCATGCCGACCGATCCCACGATCAACATGATCGAGGTAAATCACGTGACCCAAAGAAAATCGGATGATGTTAGCATTTGAACCTTGGACCTCCTTTATGTAACCTTATCCCCTTACCACCAGGCTACTATTGTGGGTTTATTGGTTTTTGGCTTAGCATAAAGGTTTAACATTAGGGTTTAACTTATAACTTATCTTTAAGGTTTAGCTTTTAAGCTTTACGGTTACTTTGTAGGGTTAACATTATAATTTAGCTTTTGGGTTTAGGGTTTAGGTTATATGGTCTGGTTAAGGCTTGACGAGAAAGTTTCAACGCCACTTGAATGAGCTCAGTTGGAGTCCATCTAGTTGAGATCTGGCCAAAACATGATTTCTTATTTGAACCCACCTCCATAAAGGTAAAAACTGTGAATTATATTATTTATTTTTCTCATTTGTTTAAACCCTTTAAATATTTTGTGCTACTTTTAAACAAAGAATATTGAAGGTTTAAACTGTTAATTATAATTAAAAAAAAAGTCTAGTTCCAAAATCAAAGTAATTTTCTTGAGTTGCTAATTTTAACTTTATTGTTTGAAAAGACCAGAACCGTCGACTCGAACATATAACCCAATATATAATGAGAAATTATGAGTCCTGTGACTTTCAGCCCCCTATAAATTTGTGTTCAAGCTCTGCCACTGTGTCCACCACCACCACCTTCTACCACCACCACTGTCCCCCACCACCCACCGTTTACCATCACCATCCACCACCATCACCACCGTCTACCACCACTATCGTCCACCACCACCACTCACCGTTTACTACCATCCATCGTTTACCACCAGCGTCTACCATCAACATTGTTCATACACTACCACCAGTTTATTTTAGCATTCTACAGAAACTAAAAGACAAACAGTCATTTTTTTACAGAATGCAGAGGTTTGATCCAACTGTTTTCGTAAAAATGTTTACAGATATGGTTCGCAAAATACATACGTTTTACATCTAAAAAACAAACATTAGAGTGTTAGGGTGGAGGGAGTGGTACCCTCTCAAACAAAACTACCCTCTCAAATTACCCAATTAAATTATGCCACGTCAAATGCTGCAACTATCATCCCAAGTACCCTCTATTAGTGACAATAGTACCCTCATACTTTTTATTCCAACAGTCGAATTTTAACATAGAAATCACTTTGGCAAATAGGCAAAAACTACCCGGCCAACACTACCCTCCCACTACCCGAGGAAGGTGGCGATGGTGTTGCCGATGACTTTAACTA